>JAKXYG010000524.1:0-294993 GCA_025895645.1 Cardicola forsteri
AATAAAGGTGATATTCCCAACTGTTCTTCATCCACGTGGTGCATCCTGGACTAAATTCCCACCTGCACCTACTAAAAATAACAGCAGGGACCGAGTGCACAGCGGTATACCGGGTTTTCATTGGATTCCTGCTCCCTAAAATAGGTGCTATCATACACCCAAAATTATTAAAAGGGTATCTCAATGTATTCATTTACGATATGTATCCCGTTAGGTTTTTGGATCCGTCAACCCCCAATTCCCCCCGAAGATTACCTTGTCAATTTCTGTAAACACTGGCGTCGTTCCAAGAAAGCCGTCTTTTAGCCAAGAAAATTGGTTTACCAACAACTCCAAGTTCAATTCGCATCCGACGACCTCTTAGTATATGAATTCGGGATGCTATGCGAACTTGGAACTATTGGAGAAGCGGCTCTGTCACTAGCTCTTGTTGTTTAATTAAACCTTTCCAGTAAGCCCTATTTACCGCAAAAAAAGCAATCTGATACCAAACTTGGCAATTTATTTGAATGGAAATATTTAGCATAAATGAAACGACTGAGTTTGCGTGCTACAATGTCAATCCAAATTAATCGTTGGCCATACAGCCTTCCTTTCCATCCGAAATGTATAGATAGACTACAAAGAACATAACCAGTCTCCCTTAAGACACCTTTTTGATCGTGTCGCAAGTATTATGAAACACCCAAAATGCCAAATTTAGATTTCATTTGGCTAACTTCATACTATTGCAATCCAGTGAATGATTGTTGTTATTTAACACAATCTTTGCTAACAGTGGTGACGTCGCAAGATGCCGTCTACCAGCCAAGAAGCTTTGTTATTCCTCTACCTTTGTTTCGCCTATTAAGCCATCGAAGTTGATAGTTTGTTATGCCATATGAATATATAAAATAATAGAGATGTAATCACGTCACCAACTAATGAAATAACTCACCCAGCCCCATCCTACCAAAACAGAAACTGAGTGGGTTTTACCCTAACTACCACCAACCTACCCTAAATGCTGAAAAGATAAACATTTTGCATAATAAACAGTGCCGAACAAATTTTTAAAACGTTTTACAAAATTACAATTATTATTCCTCAAAGTCAAGTACAATATTGTATAAATATATATTATGTACAACAAATTGCTGTGCAAAATCCCAAAGCATCGTTCAGTCACTGTCCTCTTCGTCACTAATTTTCGCTCTGACCTTTTTGCGTTGACTGGGCGCAGAAAGCTGCAATGTAAATAACGACAAATAATCAATATCAATCGAAGATTTAAAAAAAAACGTTTCAACACCAAAAAAGTATAACTTCAATACAAACATTATTATTATTATTGACGTAAACCTGGCTAGGGGTATATTCTGTACATACATAACAAATAATTAATACCAGTAACAGAAAAAATCAATACATGTTACAAAATTGTAAAACTATAAAATGATTATTATACATTCATGTATTTGCTGAATTAGGATTATTGAACCAATATGAAACAAATATAATAATAATAATAAATAAATGTACATAATTTATAATTATATATTAATAAATAAAAGGATAATGTAAATTTAATGTAGCGCAGCCATTCGAGGGCATAAAAACAGTTATATGTTCTGGCTAAGTTAAACATCATGTCAAATATAAAATGCTCAAATTATACTAGATACATGTTTTTGATTGAACATGAATAAATTTTCTCCTTGTTTTGCATAATACAAATGATTTTTTACTTCAATATTGACGGAAATTGTAACGCAACCGGTCGAGGGCCGCACTACATATTCATTCGGTATTCATTCTCTTAGTAGTCATCCAGGTGGAAACAACATAAAGATTTCATTTTACGTAAGCTGCCTACACGTCCAGTCAGAATATATAAAGAAGCTCAATCATTACCCGGGTGGAAAAGAAGACCGGGTGGTCAACGACTAGTTTGGACTGACATTGTAGCACACAAACTCAGCCATTCAATAGGATAACTTAATTGGACATTCAATTGCTTAACCTTTGCAATCAATAGGAATCATTGTAAAGGTTTAAATCTGGATATAATTAGCATTTGAAGTCAGCACATATCGAGTGTCGTCTGTTGGGTGCACGTTGTAAAAGTCGGTGTTTTGCAGGTGTTTGATACGTTGCACTAGCTTAAGTAATGATAACCGGTAAGGGATGTATCATCCTCGATGATGATGATGATGATAATGATGAGATTACTTAAAGTAGAAACCCATTGAAGTCCTGTAATCAGGACCCCTTCATTGATATTGTTATAACAACAGTTTAGTGACGTCATTCTTTGATAAGTGAATGTACAAAAATGATTAAAAAAATCGGTACGTTATTTTTAAAAAACAATTATTTTTACTTACGTCACTTAGCGACTCGGAATCGGATGAATAAACTGTAGCCAACTCTGAAATTGAGAAAAAACAAATGTAATTCGTTGTGTTCGACATTGCGGTGCAGTTTTCCTCCTTTCTATTGTTTTAATTACACTGATGATTCTTTAGTCAGTCCCTAAACTCAATCAAGTATCTCCTTTTATTTCTACATGAGATGCACTAATGATCTTGAGGATTTGGGTAAGGCTTATAGAGTCTCCAATTCTAATAATGGTAATATTCCTGTCTGTTCGTTATTCATGTGATGCATCCTAGAGTAGGTGTCCATAGGCATGTAGACTAATAACAGCAGGGACCGAGTGCATAGCTCTACAACTGGGCTTCCGCCTCGGCATAGACCTTGCGCTAAGGGAGATAACCCTGACAACTTCGTCAATCTTTGCAAACAACGGGGCCATCACAAAAATGCCGTCTATTAGCCAAGAAACTTCATTATTCTTCTACGTCTGGTATGCCTATCAAGCCATAGAGGTCGGTCGTTTAATATGCCGTATAAATATAGAATAATGAAGAGGTAACTACGTCACCAACTAAATGACGATTATTTCAACACAAACTTGAAACCGTCTAGGATATACGGGAATGTTGATGAGCCTATGGATTTGAGTAATGCTTTAAAAATATCTATTTCCAATGATGATGATATTCCTGACTGTCACATCCATGTGGTACATTCTGGACTAGGTGCACTTAAGCCCCTAGACTAACACTGCAAGAATTGAGTGCACAGTGGTATAACTGGGTTTCCACTTCAGCGGGTGGGTGCAAACATACATCCAGGGTACTTAAAAGGTATCTTAGACTATACGTATGGGCTAAATGAGACAACTCAGACGGCGTCGTCAATCTTTGCGAACAGCGGCACCGTCACAAGGATGTCATCCACCAGCCAAGAAACTTCTCTACACATTTACATTTTTCAAGCTTGTCAAGCCATTGTTTAATATGTTTTACAAACAGAAATAATGCAGAAGTGACCCAACTCGTGGAAAAGACATAATTCATTAATGGACAAGCCACGTCACTGTCGCAACACAATCCAACTGACCTTTACGAGACGATGCAGCAATCAAATTTTTGCGCTTCAACGCATTCAGCGACGTCGTATTTCCATCGTCATCCTCGTCATCGTCGTCGTCATCGTCTCCGCCGCCGTAGCCACTGCTGCGTCTCCGATCGCCGCCATAACTCGATCGATTCATTGCCTGTCTTTCGCGCATTCGCCTAATTTGACTTTCGCGACGCAACGTAGCTCGCAGCTTTTCCTCCTCCTTGCGAACCAACTCGTTGCGATTGGTTTCGGGATCGGCACCGGCTACGGGCAAGATTTTGACCTAGAAGTAATAAGTTATGATAGCACAGAGGTGTATAGTATGCAATTGAGAACATGTTACAATTGATAGGATGCTAATAATCCTGAAGATTTGAGTAATGTTTATAAAGTCTCAATGCTCAATAATAATGATATTCCTGATTGTTCCTCCTCCACGTGGTGCATCCTGGACTAGGTGCTCATAGGCAACTAAATTAATAACAGAAGGGACCGAGTGCAAAGCGTTTTAATTGGGCTTCCGCTAGGGCGAATGGGTGCAAGCATACACCCAGTGTACTTAAAAGGTTTCTTAAGGTATACGTATATTATGTGTAGTCATTGGGTTAAGGGAGATAACCGTAACAAAATATCAAACGACTCTGTCAATCTTTGAGAACAGTGGCGCCGTAACGAAATTGCTATCTATTAACCAAGAAACTTCGTTATTGTCCCACGTTTGTCACGTTTATCAAGCTGTTAGATTCGATAGGCAGTTTAAATATGAAAAAATAACCACGTCGCCAGCCAAAATAAAATGAAATATGTTTCTATTTTGTACACAATATAGCATTGTAGTGCAATGAATACACTATTGGCTGCATCTGGTGACGCTGATGAAACTCGAATCAAACCTCGGCCATTTGGACAAATGCACTAATATCCAATTTCGCACAAACAATTACTAACACAAGTTCCGACGACAATAATACAGAACACAATAGGCTCAGTTACCAAGCAAAAGCCAAAAATCAACTTACTTTTTGCGATTTGTTTGTTTTGTCAGCCAAAGATAGGGTAATTTTCCGATGTGTAAACGAATCCGTAGAATGAGGCCTGAGTAATAATTTTTTTTAAAACAATATAAAAGTATAACTTATTCCAAACAACATGTTCAAATACATCCAAACCAGTCAAACTCATACAAAACTTGACTACTTTTGTATAAGCGCTGATAGGACTACAAGTAATTTACTGATAAAGACCGATGCATAAAAAGTGCTGATAATTCTACTAATTAAAGTAATATTAATCAAGTCTCAATTTCCTGATTCGGACTACTTCTATGTAATGCATACTGGAGTCAAACTAACACGAATCAGGAACATCGATTCCTCTGATATAACTGAACTTCCGCTGTGACAGATAGATGCAAGAACACACTCAAGGCACTTTAAAAATATCTTAACCTTCCTGGACCTGAAATGACCCGAGAGTAAGAAATTTTGCAATAATCCTATACTACAGGTTAAATTTATGTAAAATTATCATTTTTTTCCCTGAAATAATGTGCAAAACACTGACAAGAGGTTTCAATGCTACACGTGTTTTATTTTGCTACTTACGACGTTTTTAAGTGTTTGGGTCAATTATGACCCCATTTTAGGATCGTGTGTTGATGTCAAATATTGATAAAAAACTTATTTATCACAAAGATATTTATTTGTTTTTAATTATTTTAGATAATAACACATTAGCTATGTCTCGTAAATGTCTCAGTGAAAAAGAAATAGGTGAAGTTTTAGAAAATTTAGCCGATATGGAGGTTGATAGTGAAGAAGAACTCATTTGCTATGAAGATTCCGAAAATGAAGACAATACCTTGCCTAATAAAGATGATTCTTTCTCTAGTTATGAAGAAGATTCAGACAAATATGATGATGATGAGGATTACATAACTTCAAGAGATGGGACAAAATGGAGGAAAACTTCTCCATCTACTCAGCAAAGAACTTTGAGACGAAATACTCTACGAGTAGCACCTGGACTTACAGCCATCAGTAAAAACATAGACACGCCAATAAGCGCATTCCAACTACTTTTTGATCAAAGTATCTTCAGTATAATAATGGATTGTTCAGAGAAAAAGCAGCACAACTCGGTCATCCTAAATGGAAGTTGAAGAGAGAATCACTGAATGCTTTCAGAACCCAATGCAACAACTTATTTGTAGCCAATATTTTATTTTCCATTTAATTTCGTTATTCCTTAAATATATATATTTTTACCAAATTTTTATTTGAAAATAAATCTTTAAAGTCTCTGAACATAACTTTTATCAATCTCCTTCGATTTATGAACCTTGATAATGTGTTCTAAACAAAAACGATTGGGGTCAAAAATGACCCCATTTTAGTACTCCGTGTATTATGAGAGGTTTTAGGTAGAGGAAGGTTAAAGTATACATAGTCGTTAGCATAAAGGAAACAACTTTAAATGTTTTACGCTAAGGTTATCTTTCAGCAGTGGACATTTCTTAGATAAACAAATCTCACCGAAATGTCAATTTGGTCTTCAGACTCGACTGGCCTTGTAAACCACTGCCTTCGCGAATAAACAAATAATTATAATCTGAATGAATGTCCAACTTGTGAATGTCGAATATTTCATCGCCCAAGTGCAACGAAAGAGAGCCGTCGGACCAGCGAACAATACGGGCATTTGACTCGTGAACCACATCACCGTCGGCTGTTTTGCTCATTCGCCAGCGAATAGTGTTTTCGACCTACAAAAAAACGATAAGGAATTGACAACGTGACTGGTCAATTCGTGACAAAGTCATCATCAACAGCAATACCATTGTGACAACAACAACAACGAAATTGCTTATTTATTATTATTACTAACATTATTATTGTACTAAAAGCTACTTCTACTGAAGTATCTAAGCCAATAACCATAAACAATAATAATAATAATAAAATAATAATAATATACATATACCATATGTAGGATGCTAATTATCCTGAAAATTTGAACAATGCTTATAAAGTCTCAATTTCTAATAACGGTGATATTTCTGACTGTTCCTCCTCCACATGATGCATCGTGGACTAGGTTGCCATAGGCATCTAAACTATTAACAGTATAAACTCAGTACACAGCGATATCTTAATGTATACATATATATATACCCCGATAAAACATTAGGCGGCCTTGTCAATCTTTGTGAACAATGACTCTCTTACAAGGATGTCGTCTACCAGCCAAGAAACGTTGTTATTCTTCTATGTTTGTTACACTTATCACGCCGTCAAATTCAATATGCCGTACAAATATAGACACAATGGTGAGGTGACTGTCACCAACCGCAATGAAAATATATAATAGAAAATCACCTTTAATTTCAACCTTGTCCGACCTTCCTCGTCCAATATATCATCGCCATCCATTTCATCTTCGTAAAAATTTGCGTCAAATGGACGCGTCTCAACCGACAAAAAATTAGGCATTTTTACCAAATGCATTTCTCTTCAATTCAGAATAAAAATTATTCATTAATATATAAATCAATTAATCAACACTGTTGCATAAAACCGCTTAAATTGCTATCTTGATTAATATTAATTCAATTAAAACTAAATGTGCACTAGTTGTTCTCCGTGTACATTTAAGATAGTCTAAGTTTACAAAAAAATATATAAGCCACAGTTTCTATGTAAGATTTTTTATAAAACTACAATACTAGGATAGTAATAATTCCAAGAATTTGAGTAATGCTTATACAGTTCCAATTTCCAATAACAGTAATAATAATAATAATAATCATCATCATCATCATCGGAGATAAACATCCCCCACCGGTTATTATCACTCAGGGTAGTCCAAAAAACCAAAACGTCTGCAAAAACGTCAACTTTTGTAGTGTGTACTCAAAAAACGACACTTGATGTGTGCTGACATTAAATGTTAATTACATCCCGAGTTAAACCCCTCCAATGATCTCTGTTGACTGCATAGGGTAAACAAACGGACGCCCGGTTATTAAATCTAGGAATAATAATAATAATAATAGTCTTATTTCTGTATTTCCATACAGTACATCTAGGACTAATACGAATATACTACGTTGCGCATCTTGCACTGTATGCATCTAAATACTTGAAAGTAAGACAGTAGAAACCGAGTGCACAAGGATATAACTAGGCTACGGTTTTAATAGATTACTCTAGGCATACACTCATAGTACTTGAAAAAAGTATTTTACAGTATATATATATAATATATGGCCACTAGGTCAAGGAAAAAAATCTTTACAAAAAATTAAGCGGCCCTGCAAAACGTTGCAAACATGACACTGATCTATTCAAACCATGACACTAACCTGTTCAATATTTTTAAATTGTTCGAGTTCCATCAAAAAACTTAAACCGCAAATCTATAAATCTAAAAGTAGAGGTCCTTAACATGACTGAATCAGTTCTGCCTCAATACCGTTTAAATTATTATTCAAAAAACAACTAATATGTACATTTATGTTTTGTCTAATGCAAATCTTCGCTAAATGTCCACTTGCCAAAATATGTTTCCTACAAGACATTTCAGCAATAATAACTAAATAAATAATAAAATAAGATCTTTGTTAGAACCCAAAATCAAACACCCATTATCACAAACCAACAGTATATCTTAAACTAAGATAACTTAAATAAAACAAATAAGTACTATTACTGTTTACAATAATAATAATAAAATGCAGCAAAAAACATATTCTATTAATGTAACACTTATTATTTCCATCCATGTACAACTAAACAGTACTCGTAAAATGTTAAAATAAAAAACATACCAATCCAAATTCACCTAAAAATAATGCTAAATTATAACTCACTTTCCTAAATCTGCACGAATCAATGGAAAATCAACTGCTATACGAGTCTCATCCAATTCTGGATTAGAATCATCATCAGCTTCATCTTCAACACCTTCCGCTCTTTCTTCATCCATCATTAAATCTCCGCCTTGTAAACAATTTTCCAATTCTTCTGGTGACAAATCTCCAGGCGATGCATTTAAATCTGAATCCTCATTAAATTGATCTTTTTTAACAAATTCTTCATTATATACTTCCTCGTCACCACTATTATCTAGATCATGATCTCTTCCAACTTCCTCACAAGGTGACTTTGTCTGATTTTAAAATGCAAAATATGTAAAATTAAATGCCAGTCAACTGTTAAACTCAAAAAGTGTAATCAAACCTAACACCACATAAATTATCACATTTTCAAGTAAGAACATGTCAAGTTTCGTACACTTACCGACTAGGTAAAATACAAAAATAAATAACCAAATAAATTTAATAAATATTTCATAATCAATATATATATATATATATATATATATATATCCAATAACTAAAACTCACTTGTAATGATTCACTTTCTTTGTCTATATCTGAGTTAGACTCTTAATATTACGTTTTAATAAAAAATAAAACATACCACTATCGCTACCAAATACAGTTTTTTTTGTAATCACAGATTTTTGTTGATCGACCTCATCTTCACTGGAATTAAAATCTGAAGAATCTTATTTTAAGACATAAATTTTCCAATTTTAATACCTAAATTAACATCAGATTCGTCATTCGCTTCCATTAAAACAACTTAAATAATTGAGAGTAAACAATAATAAATATACTTATTTTTAAAAAAGAACAATCAAACAGAAAAACCCTTTTTCTTTGGTACGAAAAGTTTCAAAATATGATCAAGGCCAAAATGGAATTTAATAATAATAGGAAATATAAAAACAATATTTATTAAATATTAATTTTAATTAATTTAATATTTGTAAAAAATAATAATAATATTTTTTTGTAAAAAAACAGCACGTATTAAACTGCACATTAAGTAAAACTTTAACTTTTTTGGTTTTTTAAAATTACTACAATATTTTATTATATTTCGAATTTTAAAATAAAAAACAAAACAATAAAATAAAAACCGCTTGTTAGTTAATATTTGTATTGTCAAACTTCTGAAGAAAAGAATAGGTGTAATATTGCGCATCTTATAGCGGTAACACGTAAGGAGAGATATAGTTTCAAAAATCTAAAGTATTTATTAATTTTTTTTAAAAAAGAAGCAAAGAAAAAATAGTATAAATAAAAGAAAATTCAATAATAAAAGCAAAATGAAAACATGAAGGAAGAGAACTAAGTCTGTGTCTGGTAGAAGAAAGTACACAGTGTGGAAGTATGTTCAATGTTAAGATTCAGTAGTTTATTTTTAAGTTAGTTAGAGGAACCAAAAAGGGAGTGTCAGTTTAAGGGAAAAAAATCAAAAACACTTATTCTGATAAAATGCTCATAGAACTGAGAAATGATTTTTGTTATGCCTGGGTGTTGGGCGGATTAGTGTTCAACTGAGCTACTTATTGTCTGAATACCTTGACCTTCTAACCCACTAGTCCCAGGGTTCAAAACAAGAAGTTAAAACACGTTTAAACTAGAATCAAATATTCCAAATTACACATGACATATATATAGAAGTAGGCTTGATATCCACTCTACTGGCTGTCCGTCCCACACTCGGACTTCATTATAATTGGTCCAATGCTGAAAGCTACTTCTACTGAAGTATCTAAGCCAATAACCATAAATAAAATAATAAAATAAAATAAATAAATAAGTCACTTATTGATTGTGGTTCGGTGTCATCCTAACAAGTTTGTGTAAGGGAGCCTCATTGGAGACTTCAGGAAGTGGGGGGTGAAAAGTAGGCAATCCAGAATCTGTGACTCTAATGCTCGATGTACTAAATTATACCTACTTTAATAATTAGTAAAATATGGAAGCATTATTAAATATATAATATCGACTCTAACATAGAAGACAACCCCTACATTTACCCTTCCGTAAATCAAGACAGACTATTTTATACTCTGCTAAAGATATTTCGCTATCCATAATGTCCTCAGTAAACCAAGTTTTGTAATTCCTATAATGTGTGGATAAGGTGTGGCTACTATCTCTTACATTTCTAATAATTTACTTTTAAGACTTAGAAGACAAAACAACAATTACAGCAAAACAAAAACAACAAAATCTCGTTGGCATGAATATTATGCAAATCGAAGATTGAGCTTCCTTTCGGTTTTCACTCAACCCTGTCATCTGTGTAACTCTATCATCCAGATACGTGCAATCACTTCTTTGCAGTTGTTTGCTAAAATGGCGTCCTTTTATTGTTTCCGTAGCAGTATAAATATTTTACAGATTTACTGTAGTATATCTTAATGGAGTAGCGGTGAATAATTGAGATGGGAGAGTGACCTCAGAGTGGTACCGGAAAATTTGGCGTATTAATATTGTCCAATTTTAAAAGCGTAAGTTTAATCATATAAATAATTGTAATTTGAGGGGGTCCATGCCGTAAAATTTTTGATTACAACTTCAGAGAAAGTAAAATCTTTCGTTATGCGAACGCTAGGATACTGAAATCTGTAACTGTTGGACGTTATATAATTTTTAATTGATTGAAATTCGAGTAAATTTTATTGGATGTGGGTGTTGTTCTCTGATTGATTTATGTTTAAATTAAGCTGTGATTGGACGTTGTGGGTACTACTTAATGTAATTTTTTGCAATCGCTTTATTTTGCAACGGCAATTGTTTATGCACCAGACTAGACTCAACGTGGTGATTCTAATTAAAAGGATGTAAAAAACGCTGTTCACGCTTTTAAAATAAAAACTAACAACGAGTTTTATTACTGTGTTTTAAAGCAAAACCGTAAAAATAAAAGATTTCCGTATATAAAAGTTTTTTTACAAATGTTCGTTTTATCAGAAACGTAAATCAGAAGATACAGGATTTCATAAAAGCAAGTAATTTTATTTTTATGTAATTTTTTGTAAAACTAATAATTTAAATTGTTCTGTACGTTTTACAGTTTAACTTAAAAATATTTTGTAACCGCACCGCTCTAGTGAGGAAATTTCTCTAGATCCTAACAGGAGGAGGCTATCGAAAGACGAAGAATTTGAATAAAAAATATTATTTATACAAAAATGCCTTATTTCCCAAATTCAAATATATACCCGTGACAAGTTTAAAAAAGAAGTTACAACAAGGAATTTGTACAATCTTCTGTAGAAATTGAGTCACAGTACGATGAGAAACTGTGAACCTTAAAAAAACGCTTTTTTTTTCAGGAAGAAGGATTAGTGGCATGTGAACGGGATATTAATAAAAATATATACTGTAATCAGTTCCTGCGACGTTGATCAAAGAGAAATGTATAAAAAATTTTTTAAAAATGTCTGTTTTGATTCCACTTTTAGTACAAACAAAGAAAAGTAATTTGAATTTAGTAATAAACGTGCTTTAGTTATTTATTTGTGGCGTTTGTGGTGACTAATTCCCTTAGTATAAGTGAGCTTATGTTTTAGTAAATGATCATCCAGACAAAAAATTATTTTATATATTTTTTTGTAATGTAATCTACATAAATTTTATTATATCGTGTTTGTTTTTTTGTTTATTACAAAAATATTTACGTTAATCCTAACTAAGGAAGATTTACAATTGCTGTTAGAATAACGGTAACGTATTATCTGAAAAATTAAAAATTGTTTGCTGGTTTTATTAACGTCTTAAATTAACGCATGTGATAAAATTAGGATAATTAGTCTCGTTTTTATTAAAACCAATAAAGTAGTTAGTGTATAATAGTAATGGTAATTAATGCAATATTTGGTAGTATTTTGAATAAGCAACCAAAATCGTATTTTGAATCCAAATGACACTAATCGTATATTTATCGATTTCAGTTTCTATAGGAATCGACTTACTTTGTTATAAAAACATTATTTAACCTAAAATATAAACAAAGAATGTTTTGGTAAAAGAGTGATTTCCATTCCAGGTTAAGTAGACAAAATGTTAAAACCGAATAGATTAAAAACTATTTGTACATAAATTAAATATTAACGCCTATGCTATGCTATAATAATCACAATCATAATAACATTATTTTTATTAATAATAAGCAATTTGTTGTCCCATTTTATTATAGGCATTAGTAATCTAGAAACCTCAATAATATTGTCCTTACAAATAATAAGAAAAAACATTTTAAAAAATGGATATCACCTACATTAATAATAATTTTTTGTTTAACATTTACACACAATTGTTTTTCTCTTGATATTTTTACATTGGAAATATACTTTTTTTATTAATTACCGTTTTTAGTTGCTACTGTAATTTGTAAATTTTACACTTTAATGTTTATTGACACTGTCGCGTGTATAACGCAATAAAGTGTAAAAATTTCTTATCTATGTTTAGCGTGTTCAGCTATGTTGACGTAATATTTATATCTATAGATTGCTTATATTTTTAATAGTACCTACATAGAATAGTTTCTGAAATAAATAACAACATTCCCATTGCACTTTGTGTGATAACTATTCAGACAACAATGGCGTTATTTATTTAAATAAACAAAATTTAATTGTGCATAACTACACTTGTCAGTTATGTAAAACCGACTTTTATCAGGTAGACTTAAAATTCCAATTTACAGTGTTTTGACAAAGCATGATTACTTAAATAGTTAATGAGAGTTACAAACTGTTTAGATCAAATGCATAAAAAACTATTTGCGTTTAAACAATATATTTTAAGTATTTTTAATAAATACTGCTCTTCGCACAATATTTTTATTAGTTTAATATTAATAATCCGATAATGCGTTTAATTAAACAAACTTAATCAAAATTGATTGCATCAAAACTTATTTTGGTATTATTTTAATATCAACAACTATTCTATTTTAAGGAAATATTAATATGTACTGTTTATAAACATTGTATTTTGGTTAAATACTCTTATTAGTCATGTTAAACCAACTTTTTTAAATTGACTTAAAATTTAAATTCATTGTTATTTGTTAAAGCATGCTTTGTAAATACTTAATGTAATTTTTTCCATTCACACAACCTGGAAATTACATACTACATTTGTATACCATAATATAGAAATAAAAAGATTTAATGGTTTAAGAACAATTAATACAGATAATCAGTAATGCAGGCGTATATTTTTCCAATATATTATTACTCATTGATCATAATCCATTTTTTAATTTTCACACTGTGCTATCTGAATGTAGTCATTCTAGGGCAGTATGTAACTTGTACGTTGTGCAAATTAAAAAAAATTATATTAAGTGTTTAGGTAACTATGCTTTTATATTAAGCTAAATTTTAAGTTTAACCGAATAAGATTAATGTTGGTTTGAATATCGAAGCGTATTGAACACATATTATTTATTATTTATTATTATTATTATTATTAAGCCTTAATATCTTACTAGAGATACATTTAGCATAAAATACATTTTTAACATCAATATAAAAAAAGTAGTAGTACAAATAATGGGATCAAAATGAAATAGAATGTCATATGTTAATGAACATAAATATAGTCTATATAGTATGCATGTGATTTAATATATATATATATATAAATATATATATTCAAAATTGCTGTACATAGAATGAGTTATTATAAGGCACAACTTGTACTGTGAGATGTCCAAATTAGTTCAAATGAATGCGTAGGTAGAACAATTCCTACTTTGATAGGTTTCTTAGTAGTTCAATTTTGTTTGATTCTGGATTGGTTTATACTCTGGATAAGTAGAGCAGACATAAATTTTTGTATTGATTAGTTTCGGCTTTCATGTACAGGTAAGTTCTTCTTGTTTTTCCAGAAGCTTTAGAATTGTTAAAAGCTGCATGTAGCGGGTGATTGTTATTATTTTCAATCCTTGATGCTAATTGTATACAGGATTTAAAATGTTTATTAACAATATTATTCAATAAGATAGAATATTTGATTCCTGAAGATTTTGATACCAATGATACGCATTTTTTTTAAATAATGTAATTCTGTTTTAATAAACCAGGAAAAAATTATGGGTGAGCAATATAATATCAAACGATAAAAGCATGATGTAATGAACAATTTAGTAATATAATTGTTAACATTTAGTTTTCTTAATCTTCTTATATAGTAGCATAAGAATTTGGTTTTTAAAAATATATGCTCTACATGATTATACCAGGTAAGTATGCTATTTATGTGTACACCAAGATATTTAATTTTGTTACAGGTGCATATATTTGTTTAAATTAACTTAAATGTTCTGTTTAATTCCATTGTTTTTCTTGGACGCCTCGTTGTAAATTTAATAAACTTGCATTTTGATGGATTTAAATAGAGATCAAAGTTAGTAGACCATTTTTCAATTTAATTAATAGAATTTTTAAAATTGTTTAAATCATTGTTTGAAGAAATCTTTGTGCACAATACCATATCATCTGCAAATTTAAACAAAAGTGATGGTTTTGGCACTAGCAATGGATCTACGTAATGTAATCTACAATAATAACATAAAAGACGTTTTAACCATACGTTGTTTTTGTTTAAATAACTTACAAATACTAATGTCTGAAACAAAAATTACCAAATGTTTTGATTTTTATAGCAGCTTCATGTTGTCAATGCTTTTGTATTTTTGGCCTAGACAAAACTACCATTATTTTTATCTAAGATGAAATCACTATAGTCAGAACCATATAGCATTAGTAATACATTTATCAATCGTAGTTGTGTGACACCAACTCACTGTGTTAACAAAACATTGTTTAATGCAATATATCTAAAGTATAAGCTATTCTCTCCATTGATTTATCAATTTGCATCCCATTTTATTGTAGGGCTATTGCAATGCATATACAATAAATCCAAGAAGTTTTAGTAACAGAGTTATTTTATTTCACCATAAAACAAGGGTTGATTTTCTAAGCTTAAAGTACAAAATAACTACAATTATGAAATTCTGGTAAAAATTTAAATATATGACCGGGGTGGTTTAGCGGTACAGCGCTCCAATTCGGACCTCGGTGGGCATCGGGATTCGAATCCTATTACCGGCGCTAAAATACGAGCCCACGTTCGGTTTTGCTAAAATGTCTACGACTAAAAAATGTTTCTCGTAAAACATTCAAAGTAGCAAACATAAAAAATATAAATAATAGGTATTATTAACAAAAGCTAAATAGAAAACTTTTTTAAAATATAAAAATACAAATATAGTGTTAAAAATAGTAAAATTGCACTATACAAAAATTGGACCAAATTAAAAACAATTAAAACAATTACTTTATTTTAGTTAATAATTAGCATAAGTTAATCAAAAATGGTAATAATCTTTTTACTACTTATAAAGATTAAATTGTAGTATTTTGCAACTTGCGATAATTTAATACAAAAAACATTTATTTTGTAAATAACAATGATTGCATAAACAAAAATAAGATTATAAATCATTCTGTGTTCCTTATTTAAAAAAAAAATCTTGTAAAGGTATACTTTATGTGCCGTTTTTTCTAAAAGATGCAAATAAATTACTAACTTTGTGATACATTATCTTAGTTTATAAGGAGCCTCCTATACTGTACCTACTATTATTTATAAAACAAAACTATGTAATTACGCTGAACTAAATTTATTTTATCACAGTAAAACGTTAGTCAATGGTAAAAATTTATTACAATAGTGCTTTCATCGATTTTAGTTCTATGTATATATTGTTCATTCTGTGCAATAGCATTAATATAATTTCTTTCTGTTGTTAATATGACATAAAAATAATCAGAATATTGTCAACTATTTTTATAAATTAAGTAAATAAAATATGTAAAAACAGATTGAAACCAAAAATTACAAACAATGATGCTTATTTAAACTAATAATGATACGTGCATTACTAATAATGTTTCTACAAAATAAAAAAATACATTTAACAAAACATTTCAGTGTTACTGCAATTAATAATTTAACAACTTTAATAAATAAATAAAACTGCATTTTTTTCCAAAATAACAATTTTATTCCAATATACTGACTACTTTTTTACCATCAGTAGATAATAAAAAGCTTATTTTCTATTGACTGTTGTGATTCCACCGTCACCCGTACTGAAAATGGACACATTCACTCTGAAACTATTTCTATTGGTCAAAATTATGATTATAAAAATTGATGAGCAGGAAAGTTTCTAAATGTGTAACCAAATTTGCACAATAGCGCAATACAAATCGTATAGTACTAGCTGAATATTGATTTTTCCACCTTATATACATTTTCAAGGTCAAGAAACCCCCTTTTGATAGAAAAATGCACTAACTTGACTCACACTTACTTACAAACGTTGATTAATAGAACTTTTAAATTTGCTTTCTTTTGTGGTTGGCTTTTCATTCACCCATAAAAAATGTAATTCATAAAACATTATCGCCCTGTTTTACTTTTTAATAAACATTAGTAAATCATTAGCCCCTCTATCATAAATGCATATGGCTGTATAACCGAAGTGGCAAATTTGGCAGCTATGTAAAGTAAACTGATGTCCGTGTAGCTAGCAAGTACTTGCCAATTTTTTTTTGTGGACAAAAACGATATATATATATATATATAATATTAATCATATTATATAAGTTTGTTTATAAAAAAGTGTGTAATGATAATGTATTTTAATCTAAAGGCAATTCTCGCCTGCACAATTTAAACTAAACTTATTTATCTATATTGGGATAAATTGAGTAAATTGTTGTTTATCAAATGGTTTAAGATTTTAGACTTAACTATTTTTACTTTAATAAGGGAGATTATTGAGGTAATGTTTACAGGTTTATTATTACTTTTATCTGTTTTATTTCCGCTTTTAAAGATAGATGTAATATGTAATTGCTTCCAGTTATCTGGATAAGTGCTATTTGTCAAACTACTTTGAAATAGTTTAGATAATGTAAAAAAGAATTCTTGGCATCTATATTTTGTTATGTATGTCATGCAATAAAGGAGAGACAGTACTTCTCGTAAACTCATTGTTTAAAATATTATCAAGCTAAATAATCTTTAACATACTTCTAAGACACCGACGATAAAAAACATCTACAATTTTGTCTGTCAATTTTGTCTGTTTCCTTCTGCGTTTTACTTTTATATATTAGGAATAATATATAGTAGGAATAAATATTGATGGGTACAAACAAAGTATCATTTTCAGACGGATGGAAGACATGACTATATTAATTTGAGTATTTAAAAGACTGGCGTCGCTTTTTCAAGTCTGGTTTTTTATTAATTTTGGTTTTTCAATTTTTAACAATGATGCTTTCTAGATATATAAAAAATAACAAATTTAATATTTTTTCGTTAATTTTTATAAGCAAAAGTGATTTAATTTTGCTTATTACACTTTTATTTTGAACAGTTATCCGTGCTGGGGTGATCTAGCGGTACAGCGCTTGAATTCAGACTTCGGTGGGCATGGATTTGAATTCCATCTCTGGCACTAAAATGCGGGCCCACATTCAGTTTTACTAAAATGTCTACTGCTAAAAAATGTTTTTCGTAAAACATTTAAAGTAACAAACATTAAAAAAAGTAAGTCAGCACGAGAATTAATACTACTGAGGTGTACTATCTTATTTCCCATTATTTCTGATGTTTCACTGAGTAAACCAGTATTATCTGCAAAGTCCAAATCTGTTAATCTGCTATAGTTCTATTTAATGCTATAAAAAAATTACCAGAAAAAACAAAACTAGTGACAAAATATATCCCTGATATACTTCTGTAACAATTTCAAACACAAAAGTATGATTACTTTTTGTTCAAACACTACAACTTGAATTTTAATATAACGAACGCATAATATTTACATATTTCAACCGTATTTCTTAAAACGTAAGTATTTTCTATAAATAATCTCAATAAACACTTTTATGAAATTAATAAAACTGACTGTAAGTAATTGATGAAATTCTTGACATTGTTTAATGATGTTAAGTAAGCTGAATGTTTGCTCAATACAACTTCTACCTTTTCAAAAATCTACTTGTTACTTTTAAAATGTTTATGTAGTGTATTACTTAAACGGTTTAAAATTATTTTGTAAAATATTTTACCAGGAACAAACAGTGGAGTTATTTTGCACCAATTGTTCCAATTGTTCCTTTTTAGATAAAGTAAAAATTACTCCTTGCCGCCAAATATTTGAAACTTGTTCATTATACCATATAACATTAAATAAGTAAGCAAGCTTGCATGTTATTACGTTACTTGAATATTTTGTCAAATTCTTCTGTTATTTTGTTTTTTTACTTTGGAATTCTATGGATTATTTTAGTTACAAAAATGTTATACAGAAACTTGGAATCATTTTTTACTGCTGCCTATTTGCATTTGTTTTCTAATTAGTTACTTTTACCTTAACAGCAGTTTTTATAATCTGTTCTGGGGACTTTTTACCTCTACGGTTCAAGATTCTTTTAAAAGTCACCTCTTTAAGCTAAAGAAAATTAGTGGACTCTACCTAAGGTATGAAAGCAGGCTTTCATTAGGCCTATTTATAAATCTGGTGACAAATTTTCTTTAGTCAGTTATAGACCGATTAGCATTCTGTCTGCTCCTAGTAAAATTTTAGAAAGATAATCAAAAATTATTTAATGGACTTTCTCTTTAAGAATAAGTTGATTTATTTGGCTCAACATACATTTTTTTATGTAACTGAAATCCTGTTTCTCCAACTTATTATCTTATACAGACAGTCTTACGTCCATTTTAATCAAGATCTTTCGGTAGATGCGATATATTTTAATTTTGCTAAGGCTATGTATTTCAGATTCCCTCTTTATTTGGATCAAGAAATTTCGACACAGCCGTAGTTTTAGTGTTAAACTTAAAAGTGATACTTCTTTCTGGTGTGATATTAGCTGAGGAGTTCCTCAAGGTTCAATTTTGGGTTCATTATTGTTTATTTTATTTATTAATGATCTGCCTGCAGTGGTACATTTAAACATCCTGCTCTACGCAAACGATATAAAAATTTGGAGTTCTAACCCTGAACTATTGCAATCTGACATCTAGAATATATTCAAATTGTCTCTAGAAAATGGGCTCCCGCTAAACTGGTCTAAATGTTTTCACTTGTCATTTGGAAAATTCAGTAATAATAGTTATTATGTTCTCTTACCAAATTTCCCGTCTATATCAAAAGTACATACTGTCAAAAATTTGGGAGTAATATTCAAATCTTTTCTCCAGTTCTCGGCGCACTATTCTAAAGCTTCACAGATGTGTATTTGTCATATGCATTTTCTAGACAAAATTTTGGTAGAGTTTCTTCTAATTTAGCCCGGTTTTTTATATGTAATGCATTAGACCTCACCTCAAATACTGTGTTCAATTTATCTTTCCTATGTCAAAACGTAATTCAATATTGTTAGAAAAAGTTCAAAAAACGTTTACGAAACGTTTTTGGGCATTCAAACATCTCTTTTATGGCGATAGATTGTCTAGTCTTAAGCTTTCCCCATTAACAAATAGGAGACTTTAAAACGATTTAACTTGTGTATCAATTTGCAACACCATTTTTATAGAGTTATTTAAATATCCACTCATCTCACATAGTTAACGCCTCCTCCCCAGTTCGTTTAAATCCTTTTACGACCGCATTGCCTTACCTAGATAATTATGTTTTTATATTTATTTATTTATTTTTATTGATTATTATTTTTTATAATTTCTGAGTTTTTGCTCTATTTTACTCCGATATATTTTTTGACTCTTGTATTAACCTGTTAACCTGTGAGATTCTATATATGTGATCAAGTATTTTCCAAAAAACAGCATTGTTAGAAGGATCTCTTTTTATTTTTATTTGTTTTGAGATTAATTAGATTTTACAGGACTATTAAAATTTTATTGTTTTCTTGTTAAAGCCACATTGTTTATCCAGCACATTTGTTCCACAGTATGTAATTGTCTTTTGAAACCAAGTCAAGAAGAAAACTACCCAAAAACATTTGTTAATATTAAAAAAAAAATTATTTTACAATGTCTAATAATAATTAAATAAATAAATAAATTCTATTATTCATTAATTTGTAATTATAATTTGCCCGGCTGTGGAAATTTGAACGGTACGGCCAATTTTCATGGGGGAACATATGTAGCAGTTTTATTTTATTGTGGCGTTTTCTAATTTGAATTATTCAAATGAAACAAAAGGTTTTTTAAAACTTTTTACATTAAGAGTTTTACAATATATTAACCAAAAAATATAATATTAATTTGAAAATGGAGATATATTAATTTTCTTATTTCTTGTTTTAATTTGTTTACTAATTTACAAAGTTTTTTAAAAATAAATGTTTTAATTTTATATAAAAATCGAATTGTTTACACATGCCCCAAGTTGAAAATATACGGGAATTAAAGGTATTTATGTGTAAATGCTTAAACAAAAATTTGTAGTTATGTATTCAACATTTTAGACGCTTTCATTTAGACAAGTTAATAAGATTGACTAATCTTCCTCGTGGTGGATTAAAGAAAGATATTCAGCTTCGACTGATTGCGTATTTGAGCCAAGATCCATCAACCGAGTTCCTAAACGCTATAAATAATTGCAAAAAAATGTATGATAGCGGTAAGTGTTATTGGTATCTCATGTGATCATACTCATTTTATAATTAGTCAGATTACAATTTTGTTTTGTGCAATGGTAGTACGAGTTGAAAAGCTGTGTTTTTATAGGTATCTAACAAATTGATCAGAATATTGCAGTCGGTTTTACTTCGTTTAATTTTGTTCACGCTAATTTTTATCAATTTTATAGTTACGATTTTCTAATGTTGTATTATTTAATTTTAATAACAACCAATTTTAAAATTGACTCTATTTTGCTAATCAAACTTTATGTATATCTATTTATCTTGTCGACAGACCAAACTTTATTTGCTAACGGTTTCTGGAATATAGTGCACACTGTTAGGGATTTTCTAAGATTGATTGGTGTGAAAAAGCGTGCGTACTATAGATTAGGTCTTGTGTTAAAACGGTTTTTGTAAAACTAGAAAGAATATATAATTTTGTTTTTATACATATGAAAATAGACAAGATTAACAATTTATATATATATATATATATATATATATATATATATATATATATATATATATATCCAGCTACTCAGTCATTACTATAACGGTTTCAATTTCTGCAAATAGGTACAAGCTTATATTTTAGAAAGTTTTATTACTTTAAATGTTTTGTGAGAAACATAATTCAACAGTAGACATTTTAGCGCGTCCGCAGGTGGCAGGTAGTGGAACTACCTTTAGCAATAAATGTTAACTGTGCCAAATAAACAGCCGTGAATCATACTGATACTCAGGCATTAAGACCGTTAACACTTTTACAAGAAGGCGACAACAGTTATCGGTGTCACTCTGTGTATTATCACCAAGTAGCCCTATTTAGGGACATCACTGCTTGCTCCACCCGGAGAAATGGGCCTATTAAAGGTGGTTTAAAAATGCTCATTTTTTTACCAGGATGGCTGGCCGCGGCTAACTGGTTAATATACTCGCGGTCTAAACAAAATCAGTTGAATGCAGTGGTTAACAGGGAAGATACTGATGACCAAATTTAAAAAACATCATTCTCAGAGCTCAAACAAGGCAGAATGTGACTCGCGATGCTACTACCTGCTCTGTGAATATTACTTGCGATAGTGCACCGGACATTTTAGCGAAGCCAAACATGGGCCCGCATTTGGTGTCGGTGGTGGGAATTGAATCAATGCCCACCCAGGTTCGAATCGAGTACTGTACCGCTAGATCATTCCAGAAGTTAGGATACTTAAAAGCTGTTTTAAGGTATATACACCATATGTAACCGTTGAGCTAAGAGAGACGAGCTTAACAAAAATCAAGTGGATTTGTCAATTTCATTTTGCAAAAATGTCGTTTATTAACCAAGACAGTGCCACTCTAGAGCCATTAAAGTCGATCGTTTAATATACTGTACATATGTAGAAGTAATAAAGAGATGACGTCGCTAATTACAATGAATGAAGTATTCATTTAACAACAGCAAACAACAAAAGTTGGTGGCAAAGCCACCTCTTTATTAGTTCCAAGTTCTTAGAGCATCACGGATAATTCCTCTTTATTGTTTACGGTTTTCGGAGGTGAGCACAGATATGTCAGTCCAGCGACTTTGCCATTGTTTCCAAGATAAAGTCCCGGCCAAAATAGGGTGAAGATAGTCCTGAACAGCGTCCATCCAAGTATGTATCTGACTACCTTTCCTTTTCTTCCAATTGGCATTTGGACAAGCTAAAGTTACGGAACGTGAGATTGCATCAGGATTTTTACGGAGAACGTGACCAAAACAGCGCAATCTACGTTGTCACGATATCAAGGAAGGAACTTCATGGAATTGGAGGTCATCTCGAATTTTGGTCCAGTTCCTTGATACGGATGATGCAAAATGAGTGCCAAATATATCTGAGTCATCTTGCTTTAAATTTGTCAAGCTTCATGATCTCAGACCCTGTAAGAGTCCAGGTTTCAGCTGCGTACACAAGCACTGTGCGAACCAATGAAGAGAAAATGTTCATCTTTGTCTTTGGATTGATGTTTTTTCGTCTCCATAATAGATTAGCAAGTTTTCCAAACCCAGCAGCAGCCAAACCAATTCGACGATTTACTTCGTTAGACGAACCTTTGTCAGAGGTAATCGAAGAGCCCAGATAGGTAAATTGCTTTATATTAGGAAGCACAGCTTCATTTAATATAATCATCGCATCAGGAGCCTGTGACGTCATGATGACTGACTTTTTGGGATTGATCTTCAGGCCATATTCACCAGAAACATTTACAAGAAAATCCAATGCCCGCTGCAGTTGATCTTCGTTTTCAGCTAGCAGAACAGCATCGTCAGCGTATTCTAAGTCGGTGGTGGGCTTTGTACCAACATACACGCCTTCCATTTATCCAGAGACCTTGGCAAATGTAGCATCGATTGCATAGTTGAACAAAAGCGGGGTAGCCACACAACCTTGACGGACACCACTGCAAATTTCGAACGGCTTTGTAGTAGATCTGTTGCAATTGCAGATTACAGCAGTTGAGTTCTTGTTCAGAGCACGTAGGAGATTTACAAGTTTCATCGGAGTTCCATCACGTAACATAGCTATCCAGGGTCATTTTCTGTTTAGCGAGTCGAAGGCTGAAGAGTAGTTTATGAACGCTACGTACGTAGGGCGCTGAAACTTTGTCCGAAATTCCAGGATGCGCCGGAGCGTGTGAATCTGATCAACGCATCCCAAACCAGGACGAAAACCAGTTTGGTTGGAACGTGTGGTCTTCTCCCTCTCCGGGCGAATCCTATTAACTACCGCTGATGTGGCAATTTTTGCAGCTATACGAAGTAAACTGATGCCCCTGTAGTTGGCAGGTATTTGCCGATCTCCCTTGTGAACGGGAACAATAGTAACACGATGCCAGTTTTCAGGGCACTGCTCAGTCGTCTAGAAATCCGTTATAATGCCATAGAGGTCTTCAGTAAGCCGCGAGTGGTCGTATTTGAAGATATGGAGGAATTTCGTCGAATCGGGCGGCTTTCCTAGCTTTGAGTTTACTGCATATGTGCATGATATCATCGACAGTTGGAGGTTCTACAGAGATTGGATAAATTGTCGGAAGAACTGTATCAAGATTATATTGATCTTGCAGCCAGCCTGTTGTGATTTCAGGATGGTTTAAAGTCTGATTAAAGTGAACTAACCAGTCTTCGTTTGAAATACCAGACGATTGAACTTTAATTTTGTTACCACGGCAGAGTTGCTCCAATTTCTTGTATATTTTCCCACTGTCATTATGGCGAGCAGAAACCTCTAGCTCATCTGCTACAGAATCCCAGTGTCTTTGTTCATCCTCATAACTTTTTTGAAATTCTGCACTCAATGATCTTGCTTCACTTTTCTCGTGGATGTCTTTGCTTGTGTATAAAGATATCGAGAAATGGCGGATAGCCAGTTTGGTCCTTTGAAGTTGGTTAAACGGGGGAGCACCAAACTAGCTAAATCGATCTTTCGTTTTAAAGTGTTTCATACTGCAACTTTAAGGTTGATTTTTCTTAAGTGATCCGTTGTAAGATACATATGAACATTTACTTTATGTATATTATTTTTAGCTGCAATTAATGATACTAAATATCTGCTGTATTTTAAAAAAATAACTTTATTACTAAGTGTGTTATTTGTGATTTCAAAGTATGCATTATTTAGATTTTAAAATATTTTAAAGATGTAACCACAAAGATTAGGACATTGAATTTTTTAGACTGAAGCTAGAAAGGTCAGAATGATTTGATAAACTAAAGGTACAAACAATATTTGTTCATATTAAAAACAATTATTTTTTCAAAGCAAAATAATTATTTTACGCGTTGTAACAATTTCCTATTTACAGAAAGTTGATCGAGTTAAAATTGATTTTTTCAAATACTCTCCCACTGGCTTGTATTTGTATCGCTATATGTCATCAGTGTATTTGCCAAACAATGGATTATCTATTACTCCTTACAATATTAGCTTAATATTATGTTATATATACTATTTGGACAAATGTTTTAAAAACGTTACAACTGAAAATAGTGTCTTCATGTGGCACTAAAATCTTAAGTGACTTTAAATAAGAAATTTATATATATATATATATAATTATTAATTTAAACACATTTTTGTTTTAAAAGAAGTATCTACATAAACACAGACATTAAAATTGATCGATAATTACTTTTACTTAAAACTTTTTTATAAACAATGTAAAATTAATTTCTATCTGAAAATTGCAGACAAGTATGTTACATTGTAAACAAAAGTTCAAATGACAAGCAGTTAATTGAAATTGTCATAAATCGCTATTTAAAATAATTTTATACGAATGATTAAAAATGATCAACATTGTTAATTGAACAATAGGAAAAAATGCTGTAAATGTTAATATAATTTGAGAAGTTTATAAAATAGATAGGAGAACTGTGTACAAAGCTGTCAACAAAACACGACACTTTCCAGATGAATGGAAACTATCAAGAAACAAAAAAGATGAACATTTATTATTATTATTATTATTATTAGTTCAGCATTTAAAAATGTGAACCGTGGATTTAAAACAAATAAACAGAATATTTAGAAAATGTGTTTTATTGAGTTAATATCATTTCATTGTAATAACTGACCGATTGGTAGTGATATTCTATGTATGTCACCTGTCAATAAAAAATTCTGTTGCGGTGGGCACCACATTGGTGATCGTCTCTCCCTCCAAACATGGATTTGAATCCCATCTCATTTTAATGTTCATAGTTATCATGATACTGTCATTCATTTTGGTTGGTGGTGTGATCTTACCCCTTAATTATTTTTATATTCGTACGGTATATAGAACGATTTACTTTGATGGATTGATGAGCATAACAAACGTAGAAGGATAACGACGTTTCTTGGCTAATAGATGGCGTCACTGTTTGCAAAGATTGACGATTCCGCCTGACTTTTTGTCAGGGTTATCTTCATTAGCCTAACAACATATACATATACCTTAAGATATTTTTTAGGTATCCTGAGTGTATGCTTGCACCCATCCGTCGTGGCGGAAGCCCAGTTATGGCTCTGTGTATTTGGTCCCTGTTGTTATTAGTCTGGATGCCTTTGAGCACCTAGTCCAGGATGCACCACGTTGAATATGAACAGTCAGGAATATCACCATCATTAGAAATTGGGATTTTATAAGCATTATTTAAATCCTTAGGATTATTAGCATTTCATAGGTTATAAGAAGATACATAAGCGTCTAATTTGGTTTACAAATCTGCTATCAAGAAACTTCCAGTTAGTCATACATAATGATTGCGACGATTTGAGTTTGTTAATAAGTGTGAAAGTTATCCTTTTAAAATTGCTTTATTTTACAGACAAGTCGGTTGTTATTCCTAGACCTTAGATCCAACATTTTAGAGCTATGTGGTGTTGATATTTATAAGGATCATCACATCTATAAAAGTTACTCACATGTATTGTTACATTTGTTAAATTATTATATATATACTATATTGTATTATTAGTACTTAAATTGATATGTATTTATTATTTAAAAAAGACATATCCCGTGATACTGCCTTCTCAATCGTGAACCGAATAGCAAATGTACAACCTAACAATCCTGTGTCATCCAGCACATCGAACTTATTGGGACACACGTCTTCTTGTGCTTTAGAAGCCCGCAATCATATGTTCACTCGCCCTCCATCGACATTCGATAGTCAAAAGCGCAATGTGGCTATTTGTAGTACAGAAAGATTGTCCAATGGACTGTTAGATTACTGCAATCAATCCAATGGAACTAGTCAAGTTACGAATCAAGTTAGCCCTCATTATTATTCTAGTCCAGAACCTAGTAAATATTTGAAAACTTGTCCCTTGTCTAATTCCTCAATATTATTATCAGCCTCATCTGTCGATTCAATGACAACTTCGAACTCAACAATGAAACATCCTTCTTTCTACAATAATAATGTTGTTGCGATTTCCACAAATAATAACAATAGTAGCAGTAGTAGTAGTAGTGGTACTTGTATGAGTTATTCCAATGTTCAACCATATTATGCTGTTGACAATTCCAATAAAAATGTTGCTGTTAATTCGCTGTCGACAACTCCCCAATCGTATTGCAATTCGAATTACAAACTGGGACCTCTCATTACTTTGGCTTCCGGTAAGTCAAAATAATTCCTTATCTTTGTAAATAATGGCTGTTTGTAACTGCCAGGCTTATGCTTTTACAATATTTGATACCGTTTTTTGTTTTAATAGTTCAGCAAAATTATATTTAGCCTATATAATGGATTTATTGTGGCTGGTTACGTGATGCTCATCTTTTTATTATTTCTATATATGTACGGCAATTGTTTTCAATGGCTTTATAATCGTGTAAGATGCAATTTTTTTATAACATGATTTTCTCCACAGGTAATAAGCTATTTTTAATCCATTATTTATACGGCGTCTAAACGATCGACTGATAATTTTATAAGCGTAACAAACGTAGAAGAATAAAAAAGTTTCTGCGCCACTGTTCGCAAAAATTGACGGGGCTTCCTGATTTTTTATCAGAATTATCTCCCTTAGCCGAACAGTTACATATGGTGTACCTTAAGATACATTTTAAGTATCCTGGGTGTATGTTCTCATCCACCAGCAGTAGCGAAAGCCCAGTTATACCGCTGTGCACTCGGATCCTACTGTTATTAGTATAGATGCCTATGGGCACTTAGTCCAGGATGCACCACATGGAGGACGAAAAGTCAGGAAATTGATACTTTAAAAGCATTACCCAAATCCTCAGGATCATTAGCATCCCGATAAGCGTAACAAACGTGGAAGAATAGTGAAGTTTCCTAGCAGATATATAAATCATTAACATTAACATTCCACTATCTAAGTAGGGTTAAACCTAATAAATTGTAAGTAATACTGAAAAACAATTTATTCTGGAGAAATTTTTCAATCACTTAAATATATTTTGTCAAGAATTTCGAATATATCGACTAGTTAGCCGCGGCCAGCCATCCTGGTGAAAAGACGAGCAATTTTCAAACCACTTTATCTAGGCCCCTCGGGATGGAGCAAGCAGCACTGGTCCCAAATAGGGTCACTTGGTGACGATGCTCAAAGTGACACTGATAACCGTTGTTACCATCTTGTCAACACATTAACGATCTTAACGCCTGGGTATCCGTTTTGTTCGTGACTGCTTATTTAGCGTAGCCTTATTCACAGCTAATTTTTTATTGGCAAACGCCATTCCACTATCTGCTACCTGTGGACGCGCTAAGTAGGAATCGGTCTCCCTGTCCAGTTTATCTGGTGATGTCTGGAAAATGTTTCATTCACAAAAATTTCTACACGCTATACATATTTATCTTACAGATTTTCGCAATCATATTTACCTGTATGCCGTTTGTTTATAAAATTTGAACCTTGTATTGATTGCAGATGAAATAAGGTTGAACTATGCATTTATGAATGATTATGTGACTGGATAGGAAAATTGACCTTACGTCTAAATTACTTAATATTATTCACAATTTTTGGACTAAAGTTTAGTTTAAAAATTGTATATATATATATATATATATATATATATATATATATTTATAAATTAACAATGGAAAACAATTTTATACTTAATAAGTAAACTTTGTGAATTGAAGAAAATCAGTATTTTCTAACAGCAAATTAAAAAAAGTTTTACATAATATGTAAAAACATTTATCTACATTTGAACGACAACAATTTTAAGATAATTGCCTATTTAAAAAAAGAGAATATTTGATTTCTACCAATTTTAAAATGGAAGATATACATATTTTTACGTTGAGACAATTTTGTTTCATTGAACCTGGAAACAACGCAACAATAAATGTATAATACATAATAGTTAGATCTATTGATACCAATGGGATGCTAATGATCCTGAGGATTTGACTAATGCCTGTAAAGTTTCAATTTCCAATGATGGTGATATTCTTGACTGTTCGTCCTCCACGTGGGGCATCCTGGACTAGGTGCCACTAGGCATCTAGACTAATAACAGCAGCGTCCGAGTGTACAGCGGTATAACTGGGCTTCCGCTACGGCGGGTGGATGCGAACATACACCCAGGATACGTAAAAGGTATCTAAAGGTATATGTATATCATATGCAGCCCTTGGACTAAGGGGGATAACCCATACAAATTTAGGTGGCCTCGTCAATTTTTGCGAACAGTGGTGAAGTCACAAGGATGCCGTCTACTAGCCAAGAAACTTTGTTATTCTTCCACGTTTGTTTGGCTTATCAAGTCATCGAAGTCGATCGTTTATATGTCGTATAAATATGGGAAATAATGAAGAGGTGACCACGTCACCAACCAAAATGAATGAATGAATTGATGATAATGATCTTGAGGATTTGGATAATGCTTATAAAGTCTCAAATTTCCGTGATGGTGATATTCCTGACTTTCTCCACGTTGTGCATCTGAGACTAGGTGCCCATGGGCATCAAGATTATTAATGGCAGGAACCGAATGTATAGCGATATAACTGGACTTTTACTGGACTCCCACTTAGTAAATGGGTGTCAGCATACACCCAAGATGCTTAAGCGTTATTTCACGGTATTCATTTACCATATGTTACCGGCGTCAACCCCTAATTATCCCCGATGAAGATTGCCTTGCCAATTCCTTTGAACACTGACGTTGTCGCAGGCAAGCGGCCTTTTAACCAGATGAGCATGGGTTCGAGTACCACTGCCGGTACTAAAATGCAAACTGTCGCTAACTGTCAATTTGTTGGGAAATGTCATTTATTTTATTTTGGTGTCGTGGCTTCCTCTTTATTATTTTTCATATTTATACGGCATACAAATGATTGACTTCGATGGCTTAATCGTAACACATTTAGAAGAATAACAGTTTCTTGGCTGGTAGACGGCATCTTTGTGACGGCGCCACTGTTCACAAAGATCGACGAGGCCAACGGCTATATATTGTGTACTTAAACTTTAAGTTACTTTTTAAATATCCTATGTTTATGGTCGCATTCACTCGCTGTAGCGGAAGCCCAGTTATACCGCTTTGCACTGGGACTCTGCTGTTATTAGCCTAGATGCATATGAGCACCTAATCCAGAATGCACCACTTGGAGGATGAACAGTCAAGAATATCACCATAATTGGAAATTGAAACTTCATTAGCGTTACTTAAATAATCAGGATTTTTTTGTAAAAAATTTAAGCATTTAAAATCTGAGAAATTCTTGCAAATAATTTACGAAATAGTTTATTAGTTGAATAGTGTGACAATTTTTTGAAGAGTAAATCATTACGTTTGTCATATTGAAGCTCAGGGCACATTCCGTCTTCCCGTCGAATTGCCTGGATTCAATTTCGAACAGTCGCCATTTTTCCAATGTCTCTACGTTCTCTATCCTCCGCACGTATTACACGCGACCAATATGAGATTTGCTGTAGGTCGACAGCCGTACGATTCGTCGTTGGCTCTTCGTTTTACGGCCGATCAAGCGGAAACGATAACGTATCATTGGCAAGTTGTTGTTTGTTTGGCTTGAGCTTATTTATCATTACATACATAACATAGGCTACTGCAGAGCCACCTCTTCATTGATTCCAAATTTGAATAGTTTCTTGAATTCCTATACGAAAAGGTTGTCGGACGTAAATTGAACTTGGAGGGATAAATGAAGTTTCATTGCCAGAGGACCGTTTCCTTGCGACAAAGCCAGTGTTCACAGGAATTGACGAGGTCATTTTTAGGATTAACGCCTGTTGACGGATTTACAAGCCTTACCGGTTACATATGGTAAATAGACACCTTGAGATACATTTTAAGCATTTTGGGTTTATGCTGGCACCCATTCACTGTATGAAGGATCTAGTGAAAGCCAAGATATATCGCCGTGCACTCGGTCCCTAATGTTATTAGTCTAGATGCATGTTGGCACCTAGTCCAGGATGCACCACGTGGAAGAGGAACAGTCAGGAATAACACCATTATTGACGATTGTGTCAATAGGATTACAGTAACAGCAAAATCAACAACAACAACAACACAGTTCCATAATTTAAAAAGAACGTATGAGGCAACAAAATGATTTCGTGTGTACGATCGTTTTGTTAAAATTTTTGTTTGATTGCCTATGAGACGTTCATTGTAATAAGATCTTCCCTATCCAAGTTTTCTGTCGTCTACCACTACCTTTCTTTTGCCATTATCAATTGTCTATTCCTAAACCGATCTTGGAAATGCATAATTGGTAAGTTGTTTGTATGGCTTGAATTTAGTTATAATTGGAAACTGATTGAAGTCACACAAAGCAAAACAATTTTAATTTTTTAAAATGCATGATTCATAGTTGAAAGATATACAAAAGAATTTATTTTAAATATTTTTTTCAACTAGTTAACAATTTTTATACATAGATTTATGCTTGAATTATAACAAAATTTAATCCGAAATCAACGCATTGCGATATGTTGCCTACCTTAGACATTATCTATCTTTTACTAAAATATTCTTTGTATAGATACTACTTTAGTGAGCACACAATTGCAAAAAATGCCATTAATAATTTATGCCAATTTCATTTCAAGTAATAAAGCATTATATCACTGTTTATTATATCTTTAAAAAGAACTATTCAAATTATGTTTGAAAAAATACATAAATGTATTAAATCAACGTTACAAGTTTAATAATTTAAACAATTTCAATTATGTCTGTGATTCTAAATAATTTTAAAACTACTTATTGTATCATATATTTGTAATTATGCAAGGTATAATTTTTCAAAATAAATGCCGGTCTCAGTATGATTTTGCTAAAGGATGTTTCCCGCCGAAACATTCATTCATCCATTTTGGTTGATGACGTGGTCACCTCTTCATTATTTCCCATATTTATATGGCGTATAAAATGATTGACTTTGATGGCCTGATAAGCGTAGACAAACGTATAAGAACAACAGTTTCTTTGCTGACTGACCGCTTCCTTGTGACGTCGCTACTGTTCGCAAAGATTGACGAGGCCACCTGCTTTTTTGTCAGGATTAACTCCCTTAGCCCAACGGCTACATATGGTATACGTATGCCTTAAGATACCTTTTAACTATCCTGGGTGTATGTTTTTACCCACCCGCTAAAGCGGAATCCCAGTGCACTCGGTCCTTGCTGTTATTAGTCTAGATGCTTACGGGTATCTAGTCCAGGATGTACTACGTGGAGGACGAACAGTCAGGAATATCACAATTATTGGAAATTGAGGCTTTATAGGCATTACTCATATCCTCAGGATCATTAGCATCCCATCGAAGCTTTCAAAGTAGCAACAATTAAAATAGTAAAGGGTTGTTTTCCAAACAGTAAACTTCGCGTTTGAAAAAACCAAATAAAGGAATAATATTTGAATCTACGCTATAGGAATGCAAATTTGCGTAAGTCATTTTTTATTTTTAAGGTTTTTTTTCACTACTTCGAATGTTTTGACGGGAAATATCTTTCAAAAGAGGACATTTTTGCGAGGTTGAACGTAGGTTGGCATTGATTTTGAGAAATTGTACTTTGCATAATTATATTGAAACGTTGATAGAAGGTCGCAACTTAAGAAGTTTTGAGGAAATTATTTAGAACCACAGACATAATTGAAATTGTTATAATTATTAGGCTTATAATTTTTATTTTATATATTTATTTTTTAACACAATAGTGCTATGATTCTGTATTACTTAAATTGAGATTGGCGTAAATTTAGAAATTGGTGAATCTAAAATGTTATTTACACATCTTGGACTCAACATTCCAGAGTCATGTGTGGTATCGATTTTGCGACAAAAATCGCCCAGTGATATCCGTCTTTATCGTTACCATATTCATCTTTAGCTACAAAAATAGATCTATACGAATGACAACTTCAGTGTTAAGAAATTGAGTAAGAAATAATTCTAGTGTCAGTTGTAGTACGATGTCTAGGATCATTTGGAGAACAGTACTCTCTATTTTAAATGTGATCGTATGTTCTATCGTACTACATACATTTCACTGTAAGTGTGATCTAATTGGACTGCATTCATTTTTATTATTATTACAAAACCATTTTTCATTTATTTATTTATGTTTACAACTTTGAATGTTTTACGGGAAACATCTTTCAGCAGTGGACATTTTAGCGAAGCCGAACGTGGGCCCGCATTTTAGTGGGCCGGCGATGGGATTTGAACCGGTAGACCACCTGGGCACAAAGCAAAGGAGTACCATGAGGTCTCCCACTGCGCGCCGGAGCGAACCCGGTTAGGGATAATCGTGAGCTTCAACCCACCGAAGTGCAATGGTTAGCCTCCACCCGGGGTCAGGGCATTCGTGATCACTGAACCCGGGCAACAAGATAACAGTAACAGCACAAACAACAACTTACTTCCATAATTTTAAATGGGACAACAAAATGATTCCATGTGTTCGAGCATTTTGCTAAAATGTTTGTTTGATCCCCCCACGATTCATTCATTTCAATTAGATTTTTCCGAATGGTTCTTAACCAAGTTTTCTGTGGTCTGCCACAACCTTTCTTTTGCCATCATCAATTCTTTATTCTAGAACCGTTTTTACTGGTCGGTAAACGTAGAATTTGACCAAATAATTTTTTTCGATTAATTGAAAATTGAGCTTTCTTTGGACTTTTAATCAACCCTGTCATCTGAGTCACTTCTCTGTCGTTTGCTGGAATAGCGTCCGTTTATTGTTTCTGTAGCAATATAGATTTATATACAGAGGCCAGGTTGCAGACCTTGCTATCTGATCTTTTCTAATTTGCTAAACTAAAATCTCAAACATTTCCCTCCGTTCAGTGCGGATTTAGCGTTATTGAAAATATTTTTGGTTTTTTCAAATAAAAACGAATAATGCTAAACTATCAACTACAGAATAAATTGGTGAAATTAACTCATGTCTGAGATAATCAAAGGGATACTCGATGTTTCATAGTGTTGCAGTGCCTCTAGTTTACCAAATTACTGTAAAACATATTTTTCACTCTGCCTTTTACCACTAAATAGCTAAATTTCGGTGTATTATATCTTGCACTATGAAAAATGGTTTTATTTTAAGTTTGTAAAATGAACAATAATTTTGTACATTTTTAACAAAAAATTACTTTACTTTATCAAGTAGTAAAATTATTTTGGAAATATATCAGGGTGGTTTTGTTACAGCGCTATATTTAAACTTAGGCGAGCATGAGCTCGAATATCACTACGGACATTATGTGCGGATCCTCGTTTAGTTTTGCAGCAATAGGTTTCTTGTAAAGTATATGAGCAATTATAATTAAAAAACTTTTAAAATGTAGTAGTAGTGGTTTGGGATGCTAATGATCCTGAGGATTTGACTAATGCCTGTAAAGTTTCAATTTCCAATGATGGTGATATTCTTGACTGTTCGTCCTCCACGTGGGGCATCCTGGACTAGGTGCCACTAGGCATGTAGACTAATAACAGCAGCGTCCGAGTGTACAGCGGTATAACTGGGCTTCCGCTACGGCGGGTGGGTGCGAACAAACACCCAGGATACGTAAAAGGTATCTAAAGGTATATGTATATCATATGCAGCCCTTGGACTAAGGGGGATAACCCATACAAATTTAGGTGGCCTCGTCAATTTTTGCGAACAGTGGTGAAGTCACAAGGATGCCGTCTACTAGCCAAGAAACTTTGTTATTCTTCCACGTTTGTTTGGCTTATCAAGCCATCGAAGCCGATCGTTTATATGTCGTATAAATATGGGAAATAATGAAGAGGTGACCACGTCACCAACCAAAATGAATGAATGAATGAATGTAGTGGTTTGAAGAAGAATCAAATTTTTTCCATGCATCACTAAATAGAGACGTAAATAATTATTCATAATAATGTTTTGGTAAGCAACTAGTATTAATTAGCATTTGATTTATAAAGAAACCATTTGCCAAAATAATGGACCAATAGAAGTGAAGACGTTTAATGATTGGTTACTTTACAACCAATAATATTAATCCATACTTTCATAGTTAGTTTTTTGACAAAACGCTTTTTCAATTTATTAATTTTTGATTATTATCTTGTCACAATCAACTTTTTGTGGCAATAGCTTTTAACATAGTTACAGCGTGAACGATCACATACTGAACGGTAATTATTTTTGTGGTAGGATAGCAGAAGTGGTTAAAGTTATAAGCTCAAAACTGGATGGGTGTATGTTTAAGTCTTGTCACTAGATCAGTAAATGTGGCCCTAATGTCTAGGTTTTCTCTAAATAATCACTTACTAAAATTTTATTTTCCGTAAAAGTGTTCTTGAAACTGTCTACTATTATTTGATCTATTGTGTAAGTTTATAACCAATACTGTTAGGTTATTCATCTTTAGACAAGAATCACCACCCACATCTTCCAGGTTATATTAAGGATTTTCTTCATTTGTAATTTTCTAAATTTTTAGCAATCGGTTAGCTGACGATCGCTTAAATTTTGGTGTTCAAGTGATTATGCGATTTGCCCGCCTCGATCCGAAAGCTTGTCAGCGTTTGGGTGAAATGTACAAACTGACGAATACGCCATGCCTTGCTGACGCCCCTCCTCTTTTTGAAGACAGCTTGCCTACTCATTTAACTATTCAAGTAAACGGGCGGGCTATCCAACTTCCTCCCTTGTTGCCTAGCAATAGGGCTGGAATGGATGGTAGACGCATTGCCAGACCAATCAATATTACACAAGCAGTACGTGTATATGTATATATGAGTAAAAGGATATAACTCAGTAATTGGATCTTTTTTGGTTTCTATTATTTGTATGTTTTACGGGAAATATTTTACAGCATTTAGAGAAGCCATCTACAAAGGTCTGTATTTATTGCCAGGCGTGAATTCTCAAGTCTATGATTCCGTGGTTTTCAAACACCAAAGTACGGCTCCACAGCTATGTGTGTGTGTGTGTGTGAGAGAGAGAGAGAGAATGCATTAAATTTCACTTTAGTCACAAATTTGGCGCGGTTATTAACTCAAGGCGAGCAATTATGGTGTTTGCGGTAATACATTTATTGTCTGAAATGATATTGATAAGGAATATGTGAGGTATATTTGATATGATACACGAATGTCGTTGATCAGGATATCAATGATTTTGATGATTTTAGTAATACTTGCAAAATTTCAATTTATAATAATGCTAACTGTCAATTCCCCCTGACGGTTCCTAGATTAGGTGTACCTGATCACCTAGACTAACACCGAATGTAGGAAGGCATAACCAGATTTTCATCTTGACGGATGGTTGTAAGCGCCTGCACACGGTAATTATAATCTATACTAAGGTGTACATACGTATACCATATGTATCTGTTGAGCTGAGGGACAAAACATCAGGCGGCTTTGTTTATCTTTGCGAACAATGACGCCACATAAGCATACTGTCTATTAGCTGCAATTATTTTTGAAACCATATTTATGACATTGATAACAATAACAATAATAATAATAATAATAACAATAGTAAGAATGATAGTTATCATAAGAAATATTTTGTCATTTTACAAAGTTATAATTACAATAAGATACCCAAACGGTGGTTCTTGTATTTTCTAGTTGCACGTTTCGCCTACAGTTCCGAATTACATCAAACTTAGTTGGACGCATGATTATAGTGACTATACGTACAACGCCGTTGGTGTCTATTTGATGTTTAGACTATCACCGCAAAAGTTGTGTTCGCTGTTGCTATCCGCATCCATAGTCAAACCTGAATGCATGAAAGTAAGCGTTTGTGTGTGTGTGTGTGTGATGTCGATGCAATTTTTGTGGTAAAAATTCATATTCGAAATTGAATTGTCAAAGTTGGAAAATGGGTTATATTTATTTTTAGTTTTTGATAATGATAATAAAGCCAATTCGTGTAAATTGTGCAATTTTGGTCACACATTTAGAAACTGTTCTATCCCCAATTTACGATTAAAGAATTGTGATCACACACTCACAAAAGGTTATCTACTCTTCTTGGTTCCTTTTTTGCTGGTTGGTTGTATCATCTACCGGTTAGAGTGCAAGGTTAGAAAAAATTTTTATGTGTGCTAAAGAAACATCACAAGAGGAAATGTGCCATTTCATAAAACTAGGACAAAGAAGTGAAAACATGGTTCGGATAATAGGATCCATCCTAATCCGCATAACAGCCCAATTTTTAATGTGGCGCCTAAAAATCCAGATATTGTTTAATAAGTCGATGATTTATAATCTAAGATTCATTCATTCACTTGGTTGATGATGTAGTTGTACGCCTTATTATATAATTCATTCATTTATTGTGGTTGGTTGATGACGTAGTCACCTCGTCATTATTCATATATTTGTTTTGCATTTTAAGCAATGGCTTGATAAGCGTACCAAACGTAGAAGAATAACAAAGTTTCTTGGGCGCCAATGTTTGCAAGGATTGACGAGGCTGTCTGATTTTTTGTCAGGGTTATCTCCCTTAGCCCAACAGCTACATATGACATATGTATACTTTGAACAACCTTTTAAATATCTTGGGTGTATGCTTGCATCTACCCATCTAAAAGGAAACGTAGTTCTACCGTTATTCACTTGGTCCCTGTTGTTATTAGTCTAGATGCCTATGGGTGTCTAGTGCAGAATGCACAACGTAGAAGAAAAACAATCAGGGATATCACAATTATTGGAAATTGAAAATTTTTAATTATATATATATATATATATATATATATATATATATATATATATATATATAATCGCAGTGGTTTTTTGTTAACCAGTTATATTTGTTTATCAAATTCACAATGAACGCATATTTAAAAATGGACTTACTTTAAATAAAAAAATATTACGTACTTTGTATCAGTGACAATTGCGATCAAATAAAAAGTTAAGTTTAATTTCGAAGTTCATTTAAATTGAGCATTTGGACTATATGCAGTGTTTTTTTTAATGATTATATAAATCCTCTCATACAAATGAATGAATGAAACACAATAATAGATAAATTAAAAAAGGGAATGAATTTAGATTGTAGTACAATTGACACTAAAGTTGGAAAAGGCACGATTAATGAAGCATTTGTGAAGTTGTTCCAACTGTGTCGAGTGGTAAGCCCATTTTCTTACAAATGAATCATCATTTCGAAACGAATTTAACGCTATATATATAATTTATTTTTTGAATATCTAAATTCTGGTTTTTGTTGTTAATTAGAATTTTATAATAATGGTAAAAATATCAGTTTTCGTTCAGCTTTTCATTTATACTGGAGTGTATTAAATCAACAGAATATGTGTCCTAGGGTGGTCCAGTGGTACGGCGCTCGACCCGATCCTGGGAGAGCATGGGCTTGATCAACACGAAGTACGAGCCCACGTTCGGCTTTGCTAAAATTTCCACTGCCGAAAGATGTTGCTAGGACAACATTCAAAGTTGTAAAAACAATTTTTTATATACAGTGGTACTGATAAAGGCCTGATTGGTGATGTTGGTGTTATTCCTGACTATCGCTTTCACGTGACATATTCTATATTAGGTGTATCCAAACCCTTAGTCTAACAGAACAAAGATCAAGTACACAGCGATATAACTGGGATCCCACTTTGGGGAATAAGTGCAAACATACATTAATTAAAAGGTATTTCAAAGTATACGTATGCCACATGTAGCCATTTCTCTAAGGGAAACAATTCAGATGAAAAGCGCCGTCACATGGATACCGTCTATCAGATAGGAAACGTTGTCAGTCTATTATTTTCGTTGTGTTTGATGTAGAAATAATGAAAAGGTGACAACACACTAGTCATGATAAGGTTATTGGAATATAATGACGTCATGCTCTTATCTATTTCATCAAGATTAGATAATTGGAAATCTTAAAACAAATATAATTACTGTCACTTTAAGTTAAATTTTTCGTAATTGATTCTGGGGAAATTTTATTTTCTTCATTTTTGACTACTTTTTCCACTGTCAGTAGTAATATATTGGTAACAAGCGTGCAGTTTTATACCAAATATGGGTTTAATTAATTTGGACAAATTTTATTCGTAAAACAGTGGAGTTATATAATTTACTCATACGTATCTTACATTAAGTAGGTTTATAAAAATTCAATTATTAAGAATTAGCTAATGTGGCGGGGGAGGGTAAAAATATTTCTGAGTGTGTTTGAATAAAACGTATATTTGAGTAAGTGGATATTTAGCGTAGTCTAATGAGGGCTCGCATCGTAATGCCGGTTGTGACGGGTTTAAACTTGTCCTCATACTGATCATTGAGTAACTAATAAACAATTTACATAAAATATTAACTGGCTCATCATCATAAAGTATTTAAAAATGCCAAACGTATCTAATTTTTAGAGTTACTAAAACGTTTTTTGTATAACTTACTACAAAATATTAAATAATAAATGTGATGGCTTGTGTTTGTAACTACTTACCTTAGGTGTTTTAGTATGTTCTTGGTTAAAATGCTGATAGTTTTAACAACAAATGTTTTGAACAAATAATTTGTTTGATTTAAATATGTTGAAGTTTTATTATACAAAAAATAAAATAAATATAATTAGTATTAGAACTACTAAATGACAATTTTTAAAAATATAATTATATTAATTGTAGCCCGTGTTATGTTTAAATTAAGTTTTTTATCTAGACAACATAAATTTATTTGCAATTAAAATTAATTTTGTAAAGTTATAACAGTTTATTGTTTTTATAAACAATTGTCACTCTGGCATAAGTAAATTACATTTTAGCTTATTAGAAAAAGACCACTGTTTAAATTGGTTAATATAATTTAGCTATATAAATACTACTTTTAAAATTAATTAATATAATTTTTTCATAGTTATTTAATACTTTATATATACAATTTATGACCATTGACGTGCGAAAATGGAAGCACTGTGATACTTTGTAGCATCCTGCTCTAGTTACTTATCTTAGACATATTTAACTTTTACTAGTACATAACTAAGATAATACTTTAACGATATACATCAAGTAACATTATTCGCAAAAAAAAAATCTAATTAAAATATACAATAATATCTATTCTTGCAATAAAGCATAATAGCACCATTTACTAAAACTTAAATAAAAAGCACTTAAGTCGTTAAATAGATAACTTTATTAACTAAAATACATGAATATGTAAAGAAAAAGTTACAAACTGTATAATGTCTACAATTTAGGGAATATTCACTGTATTTTATAACTTCTGCTAGCCATTTCCAATCTCAATCCATCAATGTACCAATAAAATCCTTTGAAACTCGATTTTTCATAACACATACGATATTCTCTATAAGTAATATGTTATTTTACAACTTGTTAACCTACCCTTTAAAAAAACCAAACATAAAATTAATAACGCTTAATTCCGGGATGTTGAGAATCAAATGTACAAAGGTCCGTTTTTTGTTTAACAAGGTTTTTGCAGTCTAAATAGGTCAAACAGATAGTAAACTGTAAATTATAGTGAAAAACAAATTACCATTTTATTAATGTACACCGGAGCATTATTTTGAACATGTTTTAAATCCTTTGAAACATCTTGCTAAAATTATGACTACAATAATTACGATGAAAAATTCATTAATTTCTTACTGTTTTAGATTTGGTTTGTACGGAACTTTTTTGTAACTCCAAACACTTAATAGCACATTATCTATGTAGATAACACACGAAAGCAACTTATTTTGCAAAAAATTGAAACCCTTAGCAAAATACACACTACACTTGATTTTGGATTGTTGAGTGCGAAATCCGTTAATAACAGTACAGATAGTGACATAAGTGAATCCAATGTTGACCTACTATGATATTGAAATATATGTAGCACTTACTATTTATCTTAGACATATCTAACGCTTGTTAATAAGTACCTTAGATAATACTTTACTAATATATATACATTTAATATTATTCACAAAAACATTCTTAAAATAATACACAATAATATTCGTTTTAGCAATAAAGCACAATACCACCATTATGAAAACTTGAAAACAAACACAGATAATTGGTTTTTAAAAATAGTTTTATCTACTAAAGTACATAAATATACAAAATAAAGGTAACGAACTTAATAATGTCAGTAATTTAAGTGATATCCATGCTTTTGTTCAACCTCTGCCAGCCGCTTGGGGTAGGAATCTATCAACATACCATTATAGTCCTTCGAAATGCAATTTTTTACAACATGATTAATTTTCGTTTCCACTGGTACGTCAGTTTCCATGCGGTTTATCTCACGTTTTAAAATACTAAAAAAGTTTTCAATTACATTAAGGTCTGAACTGTATGGAGGAAGTTGAATAAAAGTAAGCTTTTTACTTTTCGAAGCTTTTGTGGTCTAAATAAGGAATACGTATAGTAAATTGTAAGTTCTGTTAAAATACGCATTGCCACTTTTGAAGTATGCACAGGAGCATCGTTTTGAATAATTGTTGATTGTCCTGTAGCATTTCTAAACAGCTATGAAACAAATCTCTAAATATTTGTACAAATTCAGCGCTGTTTAAATTGCCACTAGTACGCATCCATTTTGGAGACTGATTGTACTTAATTGCAAAATATCCTTTGACACATGAAGGATGTGCAACTTTTATAGCGGTACAAGTGTGGTTGAGTGGGAAATTTGGACTATAAATAACCTTTGATTGTTCAGTCCATGATTCATAGGATATAGCACACTCATCTGTGAAGTATATTGATCTCCAAAATGACGATGGATAATGTTTGTACTTTTCAGCAAACTCCACTCGTTGTAATCTATGGGCACGACTAAGTAGAGGTTTCTTAACAGCCGCTTTAAGAATGAAGTCTTCAGATTTCATCCTCCTTCTTACAATTGAATATGAAAAATCTTCTAAGTATTTATTTTTTATTTGTTTTACATTCATTGTTCTGTTTTTTAAGCTGCATAATTATAATCTGATCATCTTATTTTCTTGTTGAACGTTTTCTACCAACTGTGGGTGATCTGGGGCTTGTTTTATTGTTCAAAATGTTGTACACAGTTGAAACATCTATTTTCATGTATTCGGCAATTGTTTTAACTTTTGTGCCCCTTTTATAAAAACTTTGATCTAATTCATAATCATGGATAGACAAATAACGACGCTGAGCTGTTTTAACCATAAGTATTATGTGCGCGGAAATAAGAAGCCTTTTAATCAAAATTCCAAATTTTGAAACGGAAAATAAAAAACGACTGACTTTGTGCTTAAATTATTAAAAATAATTTAATAATTTTTTGTAAAAAAAAATTGTTTTAAAATTCTTTATATTAAAATACTTTTAAAATAAATTATTTATTGACTATTTAAAAATACAGTGCAAATTTGTAAATATATGTATGAGCAGTTATTTTATTTTAAAAATTATTATTTTTAAAATAAAAGGAATATAAAATTAAAATATTTTTTTTAATAATTATTTTTGTAAATAAATTACACATTTTTATATTTAATAAATTTTAACTAGAAAAATTTTAAGTTTGGGCATCACATTAACAACGTATGTATCAAGGTTATATATTTATAAAAAAATGTAGCGTATTAATCAAATCTTTGTAATGTGTAAAAAATTTGTTATTTTAAAAATATATATTAATTTATTTTATAAACAAAAATATTAAAGAAAAATTTAACTGGAATGAAATACGTTGCCTACTGTACATATATTTTCAATTCCATCTTCTAAAATCATTTAAGATAAATTTCATATTATTTGGTAAACTCCATTAACCTGAATCTTTGTATACAGCTAAATAGAACATTAAATATCCCAAATAAAATATTTTTTCGCAATTTTATGCAGTTTTTGAAAATCCAGTATACAATTTTTTCAAAATTTCCTTTGTTTATTTGCCTTAATTTTATTATTCAATATCTATTTAATTTTATAATAATAAAATGAACATACTTTTCGCTTGTAGATCCATTTAGTCCATTTATGTACAATTGGTTAGATGTTTTATTCACAAAAAAATTGTACATACTAAACACGTTTATTTTACGAATTTTCAAATTTTACTAAACATCACCCCCGTTTTTAACATAAAATTTGACCTAATTTAATTTCATTGGCCAAGAAAAATTTAGTGTAATCCTATGTAAATTGATACAATAAACCAGACAAAATTACTACTAAATTTACCAAAATTTTCAAACTGGTCACATTGACCTTATTCATTAAATTAAATATTTTTTATTGTACTAATTTTTATGAAACCAAGACTTTTAAAAATTATTTATATTAAATTGTTTTCATTTGACCAATCAAACGTTTGGTGCAAAATTCTTTGTTAATATGAGACATTTATTATTCGAAAAAATAATCTAAAAATTATAAATTTTTTTATTAATTAATTTAATAGATATATTAAAAATTAAAACAATTTAAATTTTTCATTGCGAAATAATTTCAGTTTGAATATTACAATCAGTCATTGTTTTTATTATAGTAAATTAAAAAAATAACTTTTACTTACCAAACAAATTTTATAAAATGCAAAATTTTTAATTTATTTTTAAAATGCTAATAATGTATTCTAAAGACAAAAATAAAACTTTATATGAATACGCAAATGTATCGCTGCCTATTGTATATGTATTGGTTAATTTGCTGCAACTAACTTAAATAATTTAACAATAGAAGCAGTTATATATTGGTATTGTTTTAATAAAAGAAACTTATTTTATATATTTGTTATGTTTGCTACTTTGAATATTTTTGTGAGAATGTCAATTTATATTTAATTTTATGTGCAAATCAATAATTTTTAGTAAAAACCAACGTTTTTGAAAGTGATTTATTTAGTTAAATTTAGGTTTTTTATTACCATTTAGTACTTTTTTAATTTTAGTTTTGTATTTTTACTATAAGCTAATTACAACGTTTAAAAATGATTTTAAGCACACATTAATTTATTGATTATTATACATAATATATAAATTTCATTTGATAATTCCGTTTACATAATTGTTATTAAATTATGACTTCTTTACAATGTCGAAACTTTTTAAGTAATTCTTTTTTATTCAATGGATAACAACATGTACAATATTTTATGTTTTTAGTTGATACTATTTCTGTGATTGCAACTACTATGAATCACGATTGCATTTGTGTTTGTGTAGATGGAAATTATCAAACGCCTTAGTACAACCAAAAACACGTGCAAATCAATTTCTAATATGGACACAAAGTCACCTGTCAGCATCAGCAAATCGTCAAGCAATAATGCTGATGATGACGGTGATGATGATGACGTTCTTATGCCAAATATTTTGCCAGTTCTCCTGCTGTGTCCCCTGTCCAAATGTCGTATTGAAGTGCCTGTCCGTGGTCGGTCGTGTCGTCATATTCAGTGTTACGATGCCACGACGTACCTAATTATAAATGAACGCAAGCCTACGTGGAAATGTCCCGTTTGTGGCAATAGAGCATCCTTTAAGGAGTTGATGGTGGACGGGTAATTATTATTATTATTATTACTTGAATGCTCCACGAGAACATTTTTCAATAAGCAGATATTTTAGAGAAGTTAAATGGGAGTCCTTATTTAGTAGTGGCATTCGAACAGCTAAGTTTGAGTCCAGCGCTGTACCGCAGAAATTTTATATGTAACTGTATTGTAAGGAGTGTAAATAAGCTACCCGAAGAGTAGTAAAAAATCGTAATGAAATATCGCCTACTTAACAGTCATTACTTGTTACAATGGTAATTACATCGCAAATTATAACTCTCCATAAATCCTATCTTTTACTCAAAGCTCTTTGATGTTTCCATTTAACAAATCAGTTGCCTGGGGGTTGGTTTATTATATATAGAATTAATATTTAACTCGTTATACGATTATTGACCTTCGTACTGTTACCGTATGTATTTGGTTGCATATTATGAAATGTTTTCGAAAATGCATGCACTTTGTTAGTTTGCAGAATTATGCTCTAGTTACTTACCTTAGACACATCTAACTGTTGCTAATACATACCTAAGTTGATGCTTTATCAATACATATTAAGTAACATTCATTTTGGTTCATTCATTTCATTCATTTTGGTTGGTGACGTGGTCACCTCTTCATTATTTCCCATATTTATACGACATGTAGAACGATCGATTTCGATGGCTTGACAAGCGTAGACAAACGTGGACGAATAACAAAGTTTCTTGGCTGGTAGACGGCATCCTTGTGACGTCGCCACTGTTCGCAAATATTGACGAGGCTGCCTGATTTTTTGTCAGGGTTATCTCCCTTAGCCCAAGGGCTACATATGGTATACGTATACCTTTAGATACCTTTACGTTCAAATAACAACGATTACCTTTTATTGAACAGTCGTATAAATTGATTAATAAAAGAGAAATGTAGCGAAATCGAACAAAAAAAAATTGAAAATGTTTATAACTGCTTATGTTAAAATATTTTTGAAAATAAAAATGGTTTGTTAGCTATTTAAAATATAATGTATATTGGTATGTATTCATGTAAGCATTTTAAGAATTAAAAAAATGTTCTTATTCATTATTGTTATAAATATATATTTTGATATTAATAAAATTCTAACTGGCAGTAATTAAAGTTTTTAGGCATCGCTCTGCCAGTCTATATATCGATGTCATTCGACTTTTTCAATTGTTTATTACCTATCTAGTCTACAAATGGAAGTCTTAAAATCGAAACACACGCTGCATTCGACCGAAGTCATTTTTGACGAAGATGGTTCGTGGTCGGTTGTGACAGAAAATGGCTCTTTCAGTCCGTCGCGTCCTCCTTCTCGATCGTCGTCGACGATGTCGCAGACCGCCATAAATTCGGTCGATTCGTCCACGTCGCTACCGCCGGCAACGCCCCATTCGCCCCTTTCATCGACAATCATTTCGGGCCGCAGTTCCAAACTGTCGACAGAACATTCGATTAAATGCAATTTGCCATCCGACAGGGAGACAGAACTGGAGGTTTGTTTTTGTGCGCTTGACCTTGGGATGCTTATAAAATCTTTCGTTAAGTATCTTGGTGGGATACGCGTAAATAGCAAACTTGCCTGGTGTGATTATGTAGAGTATTTATTTTATAAGAACCGAATCCTTGTACTGCTACATGAGAAGATTGAGAAAACTAAATATTCAAGAGTACATTATTAAATTATTTATTTAAATCTTGTTTTTATCCTTTAATGCTCATAAATTCTCCATTTGCAATGCAAGCTGGTCGAATTTAAAACGAGGTGTCCAACTGAAATAATTGAATTAAATCAGACAAATATATGTAGCTGTAACAAAATTAAGTATCTTGGGGGTAAACATAAATAACAAAGTTACCCGGTGTGATCATATAGAGCATATTTTAATTTAATTGTATGTTTGCTACTTTGAATGTTTGCACGAGAAACATCTTCCAGTAGTGGACATTTTAGCGAATCCGAACGTGGGCCCAGTGATGGGATTCGAACCCATGCCCATCCAGGTCCGGATTCGAGCGCTGTACCGCTAGACCACCGCGGCAAAAAAAGTAAGTCCTTGTGCTACTACATAAGAAGACTAAAAACTAAATGTTGATAACTACGTTATTAAATTATTTATTTAAATCTTGTTTTTATCCTTTAATGTTACATTGCTTACCTGTAATTTTTCTTGATTTATTAAAACAAGATGATGTTGTTTTAAAAAGATGCATGTCTTTGGTGCTGAATAACGCATTGAAACATAATGTAATAATGATAATAATATTCTTGACTCTCACCTCCACGTTATTCATTTTGAAATACGTGTATCTAACTGGGCAGGCGAAAGAATACATCTAAAGGTACATAATAGGTTTCTTGATGTACGTGTAATTATTGGATTAAAAAGGTAGCACTAACAAAAATGAGACAGCTTTGTCAAAATTTGCAAACAGTGGAGCCGTTTATTTGCTAAGAAACGTTGGCAATTTTCTACATTTGTTGTGGATAAGGTTGTCGCATTTTTAGAGACAGCATGTCGACAAGAAACACTGAGATTACTGTCAACACAAGTGGCACCAAATTTCTAACCAGCTGATTTTTCCAAATTCCTCCTTACAGGTTGTCATCGATCTTACTGTTTCGGGCGATGAAGACGACAGCAAAATTCAAAATTCAAATGGCGATGGTACTTTGATAGCCAGTCGTGAATTGAATTTGTTTTCTACAGCGGTCCAAAGTTGTAGTAGTAAGTTGCGTGTCGTGTTTTTTTTTACATAATATAACATTGGAAGTTGTTTAAACGCTTATTCACATAACACACCAAATTTTTGTTGCTGAGCGAAATCATGAATTAATTGATTTCAGAGTCATTCCGGTTGATAAATGTACCACTTAAATATTTAGGATCATTTATATCCTAATTAAATATATATTTAAATATTATTCCAGTGTTTTACAGTTATATTAATTCTCTAATTTTTCAATTTTGTTTTAAATATTGTCCCATCCTCTTTAAAGTAGAAGGATTTTTACTAATCGAATAATTATAGTAACACAACAACATTTGTATGGCAAATCTGAATTTTTTAATCATATTGATTGCCAACCGTAGCGCAGGAGATAAGACTTCGATTAGACATCGGAAAGAGTATGGCTTCAAGTTGGGATGTTAATGATCCCGGAGATTTGACCAATGCTTATAAAGTCTTATCCAGTACGGTGATATTCCTGATTGTACTACCAAACCTAGACTAACACAGCAGGAACTGAGTACACCACTGTATAATTTAGCTTCTGCTTCACTGGATGGATGGAAGCATACACTCATGATACTTAAAAGGCATATTAACGTTTATGTATGGATACGTTATGTAGTTGTTGGGCTAAGGAAGATACCCCTGACAAAATATCAGGCGGTGTCGTCAAGCTTTTCGAATAGTGATGTTGTCTGCTGGTCAATAAAATTGTCCTACGCTTGTCAATTCGATCGTTTAGTATGCCGTATAAATATGGAAAATAATGAACCGTCAAAATGAAATAATTTCGTGTCCCAATTCACGATTTGTAGTGTACCCCACCTTTTTTGGATTTATTTATTTTGATGTTTACATGAACCTGGAACACGTTAATATATTTTTATCATGAATATTCGATGTCTGATAATTTAATTACTCAGACAGCAAAGTAAAATTATCAGACATTGTTTTTAAAAAATCACATGAATTCTCTAAATCAATACAAAACAAGTGAATGGATGACATTGGGGGAGGGGTGTGATTTTTATAGTTCCATGACTAACGGCTACTATTCACTATTGGTCTGCCCACATCGAAACCGATAGTAGATGTGGAAAGACACGAATTTGAGTCAGGCCTCAATTTGGGTGCTTATCACAAACACCAAATTTTGAATGATTTTATTGATAAGTTGCTGAATTGTTTTCTTTTAATGGCACTACCTAATATTCAATTGTGTGTGTGTGATATTGAGGATTTGAGTAATGTTTACAAAATCTCAATTTCCGAATAATTGTGATATTCCTAACTGTTATCACCCCTTTATTTCTATATTTGTACAAATATACCAAACGATTATTCTCATGGCTTGATAAGCATAACAAACAGGACAATAACAAAGTTTCTTGGTCGGTAGACGACATCCAAATGTTCGCAAAGATTGACGATACCACCTGACGTTTTGTCAGGGTTTTCTTCCTTATCCCCAACGGTCATATATGGTATACATATACCTTAGGTGTATGATTGAACCCATCTACCAAAACGGGAGCTAAATTATATTATTATTATGAGTGCAGGCATACATGAAGAGCATTTAAGAAGTATCTTAAAGTATACATCTACCATTTGTATCGTCAAAAAATTGTGTTATTTTTCTACGTTTGTTGCGCTTATAAATGTTGTAAGACTTAACAAATATTTCATTGATAAATACCACTAAGTCATTGAATGAGAGAGTAATGTTGTTGATTAAGTCATTTCAAGTAAAGTTTTAATTTTTATTCGTTCAAACAGATAGCCAAGTTGTCAAGTCCGCCATCAATAGTTCAAATTCAGCTTTTACCATTCCTACTAGCGTTATAAACAAATTGAGTAGTGAATATCATACTATGAATACCATTCGTTCGCATGTATCCCCATTAACTATGGTCAAATCTCGAGTTGACACTGCACACAGTCAGTGCTTACACAAGCAGCAAACAACGAATAGTACGGGACAACTGTCAGACTATCTATTTTCGCCTCCCAACTTCAGTCCTTCCTATTTGTCCACGTCAAAAACGCCCCCAGCGAGACAAATTCCATCTTCATCTACTTTGGGATTCAATGTTCAATCGACAATAGATGCAGTGGAAGCAGCAAAGAATACAGTTATATCAAATAATTTACTCAATATAGGTAATTGCATTTGATTGTTTTATTAACGATGCATTTTGTTGCAAAGGTTGTGGAGTGGGGGGGAAGAAGAAGATTATTCGGCATGAGTGCTGAAGTGCACACTTCATTGCTTTAGTTAAGTTTGTAACCAACTGCTTTCTAATGATCCTTACGGTTGGAGTGACGCCATTGATTGTCATATTCCTGACCATTTGTCTTCCATATGGTGCATCTTGGGCTAGGTGCTGTAGGCTGAGCATGTAGATTGATAACAGCAGGGACCGAGTGCACAGCGGTATTACTGGGCTTCCACTACGATGGGTTGGTGCAAGCATACATCCAGGGTACTTAAAAAGTATTTTGAGATACCATATATAGTCGTTGGGCTAAGGGAGATAACCCTGACAAATATCAGGCGGCCTCGTCGATCTTACAGAACAGTGGCGACGTCGCAATGATGCTGTCTATTAGACAAGAAAATTCATTAGTCTTCTACGCTTGTTACGTTTATCAACTCATCGAAATTGAGCGTTTAGTATACTGTACAAATATAGAAATATATGAAGAGGTAACTACGTCACTAACCAAAAAATATGGTTGTGTACGAACGATATGTTGATGGCGTACTTATTGTAGCTCACAACAAACACGATATCTATCACTTACTGAACATTCACATTTACTTTAGTAACCATGCCATATAGGTACTGTGAGAAATATGAGCCATCTGGAGGTGTTAATATTAATACTAAAGAGATCATGACTCTGAACGTAAGTCAGAAATTTTTTGTACTTTACTGCATCATACACGATATAGTGTCAACAAATATTAAAGTACAAAAATGAATATTATTGGTTAGGAGGCCGTTTTCTTGCGACGATTCCAGTGTTCATAGGAATTGACGAAGTGATCTTCTTTGGGGTAATTGGAGGTTCACAAACCTAACTGGCTGCATATGGTAAATAGATACTTTGAGATACCTTTTAGGCATCTCGGGTGAATGCTATCACCCATTCACTAAGCCCGAAGTCTAGTGATACATACGTAGAGTAAGAACAATCAGGAGTATCAAAATTTTAAAAATTTAGTACTATATAAAGATTACTCAAATCTTCAGGATCATTAGCACATTCCTTGTTACAAGTATTCATTATACATCATTAACGTTTCAGTGACCGATGCCCTCAAACGATCTCCCTACTGGTCCGCCGTTCCTTCCCAATGTGATTCGAAGCGGCCACGCATCGATCCAAAATTGTTCGAATGTCGGCCTATTGTTCATTCGCGGCCTGCAATGATGGACAGCCAACTTTCAGGACCGCGAATTTTGCAAACTTCCTCGTTGGCCCCCGTCGACTTGTCTCGTCATCAGCTAATGACAGCTGGTCGCTACAATTGTTACCAACCGTCGAGACATGTTCAACACTCGTACGACTTCTTCGGTGGACCAGCCAAAGTCAACAATAGCGGCGACAATATAGAAAATGGTCGTTACCCAAAGGTTGGCGATTATCAACAACAACAACAACAACAACATCACTATTTGAATGATTATCATCGATATTCGATAGTGAGTTTTGAAGTTAATTATTTGAGTGGCCTTCTTTATGACAAAGCGTCGAAGCAACAGTTCAACTAGTCACTCATTTCTTTATTTTGGTTGGTGAAGTGGTCAACTCTTCACTATTGGAAATTGATATTTTATGAGCATTACTCAAATCCTCGAGGTCATTAGCATCCCAAGTAATTATTTCAATGCCACCTTTCTATAAACTTGATCGTAGCCAGTTCCCAAGTGCTGTTGGGAATGGAGAAGGACTTGACATCAAGTAACATTATTTCCAAAAATAATTTTTAATTATAATATATAACACGTCTTCTTGCAATAAAGCATAGTAACCACTATTTGCTAAAAGATTTTTATTAACTAATATACATGAATATGTAAAGAAAAAGTTACAAATGTTATAATATCAAAAGTTTAAGAAACATTCACTGTTTTTTATATCATCTGTTAGCCGCTTCCAATCTCAGTTTATCAAGGTACCAATAAAATCATTTGGAACTCGAGTTTTCATAACACATACGATATTCTCTATAAGTAATACTTTATTTTACAACTTGTTAGCCTACCCTTTTAAGAAGTAAAATATGAAATTAATAACACTTAAATACGGGATGTTGGGAATCAAATGTACGAAAGTCCGTTTTTTGCAGTCTGAATAGGTGAAATATATAGTCAATTGTAAGTTATACTGAAAAACATATTACCAATTTGGATACACAACAGCATTATTCTGAACATGATTTAAATACTCCGAGGCATCTTGCTAAAATTATACCTACAATAATTTTAAAGAAAAATTCATTAATTTCTTACTGTTTAAAATTTCATCAGTACGGATCCATTTTTGTAATTCCAGACACGTCCTAGCATACTACCTGTGTAGATAACATGTAAGCAACTCATTTAGCAAAAAACTGTGACATACAGCAAAATCTACACTACACTTAATTTTGAAATGTTGAATGCGAAATCTGTAAATAACAGCACACACGTTTTCAATTTCATCTTCTAAAATTATTCAAGATAAATTTCATACCTATTGGCAAATTCCATTTATTTGTATCTTTGTTTACAGCAAAGTATAGCATGAAATTTTTTGGCATTTTTGAAAATCCAGTATTGAAATTTTTCTAAGTTTTATTCGATTTCTTTCTAATTTTGTGATAATAAAATTAACATACTTTTCGCTTGTAGATCCATTCAGTCCACTTATGTATAACTGAGAAAATGTTTTATTCACAAAAATGTTCTACACATTAAATGGCTTACTTAACTGAGAGTTTGATTACTTACCCTTTGCAGTTAATAGAGATGATTTGAGGGCTTTAATTAACATTTTAAGTCTGCATACCTCAAGTGTCGTTCATTAAATGTACGTTGTGAAGGATAATGTTTTACAGGTTTTTGGTAATTTGAACTATCTTGGGCGATGATAACCGATGGGGTGATGTTCGTCCCCCGTGATGATTTGTTTTTTTGCTGTCAGCACTAATCTGACTGTTTTTGTCATCATTATTTTTAAAAATGAGCATTCTTGTGTGCATCTAAGTGCATTAAACGCAAGCCGTTTCAGTGATGGTCGAATTAAATCATCGTGTACCATTTTTAGCCCAAACCTCATCCCTTTGGGGTACATGTGACTAATCCTCATCACTATCATCCTTCCGAAACGCATCATCACAGACCGAGTCACAATTCATTTTCTATCTACGACCCCGCTTACAATTATTATCCTAACCACAGCCGACAACAGACCAACCACCAGTCATTCGCATCGGGATCGAAGGACAAGTTTTAGCTGTGGTACGCGTTTGTTTTTCTTTTTTTTTAAAAATAATCGACGAATCATTCATTTTAATCGTAAGTTGGGGATGGAAAGTTTCCAAATGTGACTAAGTTGGCACGATGATGCAATACAAATCGTACAGTACTAGCTCAATATTGATTTTTCTTCCTTAAATACATTATCAAGGTCAGGCAATGGCCTTTTCATAGAAAAATGTACCAACTAAGTGCCTTAGTATTTTTTAATTCAATTTTATCAGATTAATTTAATTTGTAACATAACAACAATATCTGGGTATAAAACTAATCAAAATATTGACATTTACATTGGACAATTGTTGTTACTGCAACAAAACGAACGTTATTAATTAATTACATCAATTAACAAGGTGTCCTCACATTAGTTCAAATTATACACTAATGCGTATGGAATAACTAACTGCACAACACTAAAGCTATCTGTTCTCACATTATGATTGAGGTTTCAGTTAAAAGTGTAAAATTGGAGTTAAGCTTTTGGACAAGTTTGGTCGTGAGACGTGTTTTGATTGGTCGAAATTAAGCCTAAACGTTATTGGATATTAATTTTGATTATTTTGTTGTAGAGTTGTTGTTCAGTCAACTAAATGACAACCTAATTTGTTTAATTTATTAAATCTATTAAAAAACACAAGCTTTAAAATAATACTTCTTTAAGGTAAAGAAATAACCAAAGTTGAAAAACATTCAAAGTAGTAGTAGTATTTACCAGACATAATAAACCAAATTGACTGTAACAAGATCGGCTACCATTGAATAATGCCATTTCTATTTGTAAATACTTGGGCACCATTTGATTAGATTCAACGTAATCACTCTTTACTTTATTTTATTTATACAGAATACGAAAAAGACGACGCCCGTGATGGAATTGTCACAAATCAGCATATGTACATACATACCTGATACACCTGATACGAACTCGTTTATTTGTAAATAACATGTTTTTATTATACACAATATATATGAAACATGTTTTTATGCATTTACAAGGAAAGGTTATACTTTTTGGCCAATATAAACATGAGTAGTCGGGCAGTATTTGAGGCATCGTCAATTCCCCGATGTGGTCTGCCTTGAAAATCCAAACCAACCAAACGTAGCGCATCGGACAGACCACCGCGCCAATTATGTCCAATATCTTGTCTACCACTGAGCCACTGCTGCACAAATGTATGAAAGGGAATTGTAATAACTGACCGATAGGTGGTATGTATGTCACCAAATACAATGAAAAGGTTATGTGTTGCAGTGGGTGCCACGTTAATGATTCTCCACCCCCATCATGGTTAGCATGATAATGTCATTCATTTTTGTTGGAGGCGTGATCTTACCTCTTAATTATTTTTATATTTGTACGGTACATAGAGCGATCTACTTCGATGCATTGATGAGCATAACAAACGTAGGAGAATAATAGATGGTGCCACAGTTTGCAAAGATTGACGAGTCCGCCTCATTTTCAAGGTTATCTCCCTTATCCCAGGGGTTACATGTGGTATGTGTAGCTCAAGATACCACTGTGAACTCAATCCCTGCTGTTATTAGTCTAGAAGGCTAGTCCAGGATGCATTACGTAAAGGAGAAACAGCTAAGAATATCATCATTTAAATTTGAGACTTTTCAAACGTCACTCAAATATTCATGATCATTAGCATGCCATTTATGAAACCATTGGAGTGGATCGTTTGATAGATATGCTCTACGAATATAGAAATAGTGAAGAGGCAAGCACGTGAATAACAATAGAGATCAAAATGAACACGTGATTAATTTAGGCACTTACTTGGAACATGGCCTTGAGATCTATTCGATTCAACATGTCCCCGGGCAGTGCAATTTTCTTTCGTCTACATTCGTCCCACAAACACGTTCGAATGTCCCAATCTAAATGGCGAGTTATACCACATGATTGAAATTAATTTGTAATTTCAAGTAGACCAATTCACACATATTTATTGGCTTAGATACTTTAGTAGAAGTAGCTTCCAGCATACCCAGAAATCAAGCGGCCTCATCAATGTATGTAAGGTGATAGGATGCTAATGATCCTGATCTATGAAAAACGTGTCGAAACCAGTGAAATCCTCGTTGTCAATATCAATAATGAAAGATAGTGAAATTGAAGGCCATTCAAATTTGGCAGATGATCTTTTTCATCCAATCTCTTGGTATGGAGGATGCGAAATGGGTGTCGTGCCAAATGTGTCTGAGACATTGTTTCAAATTTGTCAAAGTTCATTATTTTTGAACCAGTAAGAATCGATTCAGACAATGAAAACCGAATAATTTTGAAGAAAATAATTATAAAAAAGTGACTCAAGGTATACTATATACAGTCGTTGGGAGAAGAGGTAATACTGATAAAATATCAAATGGTCTCTTTAGTCTGTGTGGACAGTGGATCCATCACTGTGATGCTATTTAATAGCTTCAACTTCATTACTAAGATAAATTAAAAGGTTCAAATAGAACTGCAGAGGCAAATCATAGACTTAACCAGTACACAATCGTGGATAATATGCACAAATAATGCAGTTGCATCGCCTGTTTAGGCCGAGGAAGGTTTTCTGGTGTGTATTTGTCCATCAGAATCTACCCTGTGAACCACGACATTTAATTAGTTTTTGTGAAACTTTTGAGTATATTAATAGACCAGCTAACCTCAGTCAGCAATTTTTAAATAACCTTTACTAGGCCTCTCTCCAGGTGGAGCAAGCAATGCTGTTTGGTGATAATATTCAAGATGACATCGATAACCGTTATCACTTTTTTGTCAAGACATTAACGACTTTGACTCCTGTGAATTACAACTGCTCATTTGGCACAGCTAACGTTTATTGCTGAAGGCACTAAGTAGAGGTCGGTCTCCCATCCATAACCTAGTGGTTAAAGATTTGGCCTGATAGGGTATTGATTCCAAATAATGATGAAACAGGTGTACAGTGCTCTTAGTTGACCCAAAACTGAATCTGACAATTCGAGTGAATGGTTCGCCCATGTTTCAGAATTGCAATCGTGAAATTAAATCCAAACCTGTCCAAGTAACAAATATGGCTGTCGTTTCCACATCCGACCGAAACGAACAACCCAATGATTCTTTGATCTTTTTGAGCCACAATTCAAACTGCTTCAACACATCCACCAATTCCCTTGATTCGTCTATGATATTCTGCATTAAAAATTATTATTTAAAAAATATCTACTTGTTTTATTCCAGTTAGTTGTGTGCAAAAGGCACTAAGTGTGGGGTTTTCTACGGGTCTAACGAAGCTTTCAAATTTTTCAACAATTTGACCTGTACATAGATCCAGTACAACGACGGGAAATTCAACTATTTATGATAATTTGAATTGACATCAAAGTTACTTATTTCCGGACAGTGAGTTTTGTCGTCGGGAAAACAAGTTGATTCAAAGTCCAAAACAAAAAACCAGCGCAATTCTTTATAAAAAGTGGAATGAATAAGCAATAGAACAAACTATTGGATAGTTTATTTGAAAATGATGTCGGTACTGAAAAGTTGTGAATGGCATTGGCTTTCCTAATTGGATAAAATAAAAAGCTTCGATTACTTTGCTTCCAAAATCGTGTGTTTCATTTGTACTAATTTGGGTTAAACATTGTGCATAGATCGACAGTGAAGTAATCTGAAAAGTATAATTAAATGATGAATCAGATCGATCCAATTAATGAAATGCTGATTATTCATTTTCCATATTTATACGGCATATTAAACGATTGACTTCAATGACCTAATGAGTAACAGACGTAGAAGAATAACAGTTTCTGGGCTAGTAGACGGTACCCTTGTAACAGCGCCACTGTTCGCAAAAATTGATGGCTCTCATGGACCCGTCAACCGGCGTTATCCCTCCCGTCCCCCGAAAAAGATTACCTTGTCAATTCATGAGAGCACTGGCGCCGTTGCAAGGAAGCAATCTTCTAGCCAAGAAACGTTTTTGCTCCCTCCCCCCCCCCAAGTTCAATTAGCATCTGAAATACACTCCGCATAGGAACATAGAACGTACGGTCACTGTCGTCTGTTTCAACCCAAGCATATACCACCGTAGAGCTAAATCGTTACAAGATCGACATCGCTTATCTTCAGAAAACAAGACTGGATTGTTCAGAGCAGTTTCGTTTTGGTACAGCTTCCTAATTTGTTGCATTATTTATTGTGCATCAATTTCAGCACACCACGGGATAGCATTTTGTCTATACTCGACAGCTCCCGGTGCGTTATTTGACTAGAAGGGTATATCTCCACGATTAACGTTTTCGTGCGTTAAAGTATACAAATACTCAATAGCCGTCATCAATAGCTATGCTCCAACCAATAATTATAGCGAAGAAATAGATGAGTTTTATAAGCAACTAGAAAATTTATACTCCCGACCCAAGACCTCATTGCAAATAGGTGTTACTGGAGGAGATTTTAATGGCAGAGTTTGCAGGGACGATATTAATCCACCCTGAATCGCGCAAACAATGGGAAGATTAAGTGAATTCGCGGCTAGGTGCAACATGGTTCACCTGCGAATATATTTTAGTAAATTGGGTGTGCTTGCCACGTCTAAAACGCTTGTCACTCTGTTGAATAACCTAATGCCTTCTACGATAATAGATGAGAATTATGAACATTGTTGATTGATCTCATCCGTGTGACAATTCCCAGTTCGTTTTATAAAGTCTTCGAATGCTAAAAGATAAAGCGATCGCTTCTTCGCAAACCAGACAGAAATTGAAGAAAGTATACCCAAATAATAAGTCAAAGAAAAGAAGAGTGGTATTCATATTTCTACCTGGAAGACAAGAGAACATGATATCTGAAGGCATATTTTATACTAATCTCTAAGAATCTGATGAAAAAAAATTGAGTAGAATAAGTAAGAAAGGAACATCAAAGTATTTCCTGATAATAAAATATCTAAAAGGTGTAGACAAAGTAAACTGAAGTTCTTGCAATAGTATTTAGAAAGTAGAATGACGACAGATTATAGAAAAAACTTGGTCCGGTGAGCAAAGATTGACTACCACATAAAGGAAGTTATGCCCAGGTTGAAAAATGAAAAATAGAAATGTTAGTATCATCTGATATAAAAAAAACCCTTTGTATGTACCCTTCATCAAATCCAAACGGACCACAACCTTTGGTAGACATTTTACTATCAAATTGTTCATGTTTCCGTCACCCCTATGATGTGAAATAGTGAAGTCTAAGAGCTCAAATAATTTATTCATTAGGTTTAGCTCATTTATTTCACACTTGTTAATAAGTAAGTCCCTTATTCCATAAATGATTAGAAGAAATAGATTAGGTGTTTAATAAAAATCCTATATAACGGAGAAAAATGGCATTCTCTTTATATCTAGATGTCATTTTAATAATGAAAATACCCACTAAGTACCTGGGAAACTTTAATTTATTTGCAGACTTCCATGAAAATGTAGTTTTTAATAACTCCAATATCGAAAACAAAAAGTTAATCACATATTACGTTCATAAAACATTGGGGGGCAGTTTATGGTAATTTGTAAATAATAGAAAATTGCAAAATTTGAGCTACAGAATGACAGACTCTGTGACTGCTCCTTTAAAATTAAGATACATTGAGAATACTATTAACAACTAAAGTGAATAATTTCCTAGTATTGTCTGAGTGATCCTTAACCGAAAGTAATATTTTTAAAAAACCTCGAGGAACTCGAGTCACAAACAATAAAGAAAATAATGTAAATATAAAAGTTTTCAGTGATTTTATTTATTAAGATTATAACTTAATGAATTTAATGATAAAAACTCATAAATGCTGATAAAACTCCATTAACTTTAATAGCTAGCTAAAATTCCATTTAATTTAACAAAGGTAAACAGAGGAGCAAATTGAATATTGCTTAAACATACAAAAAATATTTACCAAATCGCAATAATAAAGCCCTGATAACCCTGTGAAACTTTTGTCAAAGCTTGTCAATAAAAAAATTATCGTGTTTGATTTCACCGACTTGTTCCTCTAACCGTCCAAAAATATGCTTCAAAACCTTATATTTAAAATTTTTAAAACTACAAATCTATATTATGTAAATGCAAAGTAATAATTGTTCTTAAAAAATTAACAAAAAACACCTGAAACCACACGTTTGTAGTGTAAAGTGGAAATTCAAAAACATTCCAACCTTCGATATATGATTAAGAAAATAGTTTCTAATTTTTTAAATTAAATAAATAGTTTTATTAATTATAAAATATATAATTAAAATTTAATTTTGTTTAATTTTAATTGTATTTAAATAATGTAAAAAGATTATAGTAATTACTATTAGTAAATTACTAAAACGCTTGTAAACAATAATGTATTCAGGTAATCAGGTACAGGATACAGGATACAGGATAATTCACGAGATTAGTAGGAGAAACTCCTTTTGATCCTCGGTTCTGAAATGTCAATATATCTGAGGAAGGGAAAAGAGTAAAACTGGGGAAATGTAAATAAAAGCTAAATGAAATTAAGAAGGGCATGCTTATCATAAGCTTGCTTAAAGGAATCAAGGGTGGGGGCTGAAATAATATAGGATAGCAAATTATTCCAAGCGGAAATGACCCTGTGGGAGAAATAACAACTACGGAGACGGGTACAGGCTCTAGGCTTGGAAAAAACTTATACTTATGACCCCTTAACATTACCTGTGAGGAACGAAAAATAATGCACTACGTCCAGAATGAACTAATTGATACACTAAAATAAGGTCGCCTCGGAGTCTTCTATCTGATAACGAAAAAACTTTAACCTTTTTAGCCGATTGATATGATCAACGTTATGTAGGATCTTAGGTATTCTAGAAGCTTTTCTTTGAACCTGATCAAGTCTATGAATGTCGCGTTTAAGGATAGGGGAAGTAACTTGAATACAGTATTCAAGATGTGGCTTAATATAAAGTATATATAAAAGACGTGTACAACTGATGGAAATATTCCATAAAGTACGCTTAAAAAAATTGATCAATCTAAAACCTTTTTGCGCAGCAAGAGTATGATGGGCAGAGGAATGAAGGGAGGATGAGAAAGTTACTCCTAAATCTTTAATAGATAGTACCGATATAATAGGAGAGTCATTTGAAGGAGATGCTCTAAAAGTGTTCCCCAAAGGTTTACCAAAACAAATATGCTTACATTTTGAGAGATTGAGAGGGAGCGACTTTAAAGAAGCCCAATCATAAATGTTAAAAATATCTTGCTGAAGAACCTCAGGGCTGGACCTCCATATCTTAACATCATCAGCATAGAGCAGGATGTTCGATTTAACTACCCCAGGCAAATCATTAATAAAGATGATAAAGAGTAATGGGCCTAGAACTGAGCCTTGTGGGACCCCTGAGGAAATCGGACAAGGACTGGATAGATCACTGCCTAACCTAACTCTAAAATTTCTACAATAAAGGTAATCTTCTATCCAGTCATACAAAGGCCCTACAATACCAAAAGACTTCAACTTAAGCAATAATAATTCATGAGACTTTGTCAAAAGCTTTGGCAAAGTCGAAATAGATAGCGTCAACAGAAGAAGAATGCTCAAGAAGCGAAGTAAGGCTATCAGAGTAATATAATAAATTAGTTAGACAGGAATGATGGGGTAGAAAACCGTGCTGAGATAAACTGATAAGTTTATTATTAGAAATATAATCAATAATATGAGCCTTAAGTAATCTTTCAAGGACCTTACTTAGGAGGGAAAGGATACTGATAGGTCTATAGCTATCCGGGACCTGCCTATCACCAGACTTATAAATGGGCCTAATATAGGCTTGCTTCCAAATGAGGGGAAGACGACTACTCAGAAGAGAAAGGGAAAAAAGTTGGGAAAGAACAGGGGCTAATATAATAGAGCATTCTTTAAGAACCCTAGGGTAGATACTATCAGGGCCGCAAGATGAGGAATTCAGCTTATTTAGATTATTAAAAACCTGTTCAGTACTAAAGGAAGGGGAAGAGATGGAAGAACTAGGGCACTGTAAGAAAGACAAGGTATTGGGGATAGTCGAGTGAAAGACCGAACTGAAATAATTGCTAAAAAGATTGCAAACGTTAGTCCTTGAAAGTGTGGATCCATCGTCCCCTTTCAGAGAAGGGAAAAAGTTATTAGAAGTCTTTTGTTTTTAATGAACTTAAATAGAATACTTTTATTAGATTTGGCATTGTGTAATAGCTTACTAAGTTGATTATTCTTAAAAGCTCTAATCGCGTCTATACATTCATTCCGAAGGATAGAAAATTTACGATAAAAGATAGGGAGACCAGAGATTTTCCAGAGCTTAAAAGCCTTCCTACGTTTAGCGGGAGACAACGAATGATTTGTCGTGAAAATTTGGGTTTCTATGCCCAAATACCTTAAAGGGGACAAACATCCGGGTAACTTCCTGAATGACAGTGACAAAATGAGGTAGGCAGCATCAATATTATCATTAGCAGAAAAATCCCAATTGAAATTTGCAAGATAAGACCTCATACCTTTAAAGTCAGCTTTCCTGAAATCAGGAACAGGAGAACTAATAGAATTGGAAACAAACTTAGGAGAATATGGGACAAATACCTCAAAAGAGAGAACGAAATGATCACTTTTACCTAGAGGAGGTAGATAAGAAATAGAGTCTACAGTTAAAGAATATTGAGTGAAGACTAAATCCAAACAGGATGGAGAGGAACCCGGTCTAAATCTAGTAGGGATAAAATATGCTGGGTGAAAGAGTGTTCAATACTAAAATTTATTAAGTTGGAATCAAATGTCTTAGGAGAGCTCAGTAATGCCCAGTTAATGTTTGGTGTATTGAAATCTCCCATAATAATGTGGTGCTGAAAAGGTAAAGAAGTTAAAGAATGGAGTTCTTGTATAAGAACACCATCGGACTGTGAGGAGAGGGACGGAGGTCTGTATAGAATGGAACAGAGAACCGATACCTTAGAGGAGAGATAGATAGAAACATGGAGGAAGTCATATCCATTAATATGTTCATAGTTCGGTAGAGTACAAACAGAGAATTTGAATTCTTGCTTGATATAGAAAAGGTAACCCCCACATCTACCTTTCCCAGAATCAAGGCGCACTAAATTGTACCCAAAAAGAGCTAGTTCACTATCTAAGATATCTTCAGTAAGCCAAGTCTCAGAGATACCAATAAGAAGAGGGGGCTGAGTCAGAGACTAATGCCTGTACTTCAAATAATTTATTCCCCAGGCTTGAGGCATTAGTATAAAACATTCTAAAAGAAGTTAGAGGGTTAGAAGGGGGGCAAATTGTTTTACACGAAACATTGCTGGAATTTGAGGGCGACTCCGAGGGACGCAAAAAAAATCCTGACTACCTAAATTATAAGAGTCATTTATTAAATTAAGTGGGGTTAATTTAACTATTGGTACTGATAAATTTTCAATAACCAGGTTTTTAAGTTTCTTGCTTTCTCGCTCTGCTTGCGAGAGGTCTTTGGTCAGTTTGATCCCAGGGAACTGGGAACGGATGGACCTCCAATTGTAGATGATATCCTCTACGATCTCAGTAGAATTACAAGATACTACAATAGGAGGAGATGGATGATGTAGTTTACAATAGATCCGGGAGATTTTAAAGTTAGAAGAAACAGGAGAGCACTTCTTCAATAAGTCGGTAACAACCTCCCTAAAGTTAAGAACCGAGTCTGGTATACCTTTAACGATAACATTAGTGGCCCCTTCTAGCATCGGGAAGCGAGTTGCTTAGCAGCAGACTGAATTTCCTCTTGTGAGAGTCTGATTGCTGTTTGAGCCACAGGAGAGGATACAGATAGCTTAGCTACAGACTCTTTTAGCCTATTAAGCTCTTCTAAAATAGTGTTTGAAAAATTTTCCAATTTATCATCCCGACCCTGTAAATTGGATATGGCCACATTCAGTTGAGAGATGTCGGAATTATTATTATAGTAGAGGCAAGAATAGCATCTAGTTTAGGTAAAAAATTAACATCATGAGAACACGTTTTAGTCTTATTGGAAATTCCTTCTAAAGGAGGAAGTTTTTCTAATTCTTTTTCCCCTAGACAGTTCCGGCAAATAAAATGTATGCTAGAGTTAGCAAAGTTCAGGTATTTAAAGAATGTAAGGCCGGAACAAATTTCATAAAACCCATTTTCACAGTGTATACAGAAGATTCCATTTTTCTTTTTTTTTCTGCAGCCTCTAAAACCACAAGCGTCAATTTCAGATGCACACATAATTATGTAAAACAGAGATAACTAGTAAAGAAAATAATTTATAGTAACAAAATATCACAAAGCAAAAGCTAAGTAACAATCTTTAAAATAGGTAAAAACGAGGAATTAAAATTCAAAGATAAAGTACGATTCATACAAATCGTAAAGCCAAATCCAATTGTACAACAAATTGTACAATTGAAAACACTAAAAACAAAACAAAAACAATAAAAAATTTCAAACCTTGCATAAAACAAAAAAATGGGCAGACACCAATTACTCACAAACTACAAACCACAAACAATATACACAAAAAAAACTACACAGAAAAAAAAAAACAAAACATAACAACAATGACACGTAAAAAACGAGTAAGCGCAAAACAAATAGCAACTTTTGATCAGCACGTCACGCAAGCGTATCGCAGTGATTCAAAAGTGTTAATCAGGTAATCAGGTAAAATCACGAGTTATGTAGGAGAAAACTCCTTTTGGTACTCGGTTTAAAATATCAAATGTCGACTAAATAAATCTCAAAAATTATGTATATAAATATAATAAAGCTGTATAAAATAAATAGGAATACAAAATTAAATATATTCAGGAAAAAAATAATTGTTATACGCCGATTTGAAGGAGTCAATGAACGGGGCTAAAACAACATGGCTCGGTAGAAGATTCCACACGGATATGACCCTATACGAGAAATGGTTTAAACATAACTGGGATCTTACTCTAGGTTTGGATAACTTAAAAAGATGCCCCCTTTGAGAATCATTAGCAGGGACAAGAGGAAGTTCAGCACTATTCGACCTTAATAATTTATAAACTAAGATAAGATCGCCCCGGAGCTTCCTATCTTGCAATGGAAAGAGTTTGAGAGATTTTAATCGGTTAGTATAGCTTACGTTCTTGAGCTGTCTAGAGGTCTTTGTAAACCTGTACATTGTCTACAATCTTAATGTCTGCTTTTAGATAGGGGGATGTGACTTGGATACAATATTCTAAATGGGGTCAAATACAGAGTTGGTAGAGCAACCGTGTACAACTTACCGGAACATTCGCCAAATTGCGATTAAAGAACTTAGTGAGTTGGAACTCTTTGGAAGCTGCTATCCTGTGATGCGTTGAAAAGTTTAGGGATTGGTTAAAGGTAACCCCTAGATCCTTAATTAAATTAACTCAAATAATGGGAGAAGAGTCTGGCGCTCAAATATATTGCCTGAATATTTACCAAGGGAGAAGTGTTTACACTTGGAAAAATTCAGAGGGAGCGCATTTGCTATCGACCAATTGTAAATACTCAAAATATCTAGTTGAAGTTGTTTAGGATTAGTACTCCAAATCTTGACATCATCAGCGTATAACAAGATGTCAGAACGAACAACAGCGGGTAGGTCATTAATATAAATAATAAATAACAAAGGACCAAGGATGGACCCTTGAAAAACACCTGAGGTAATGTTAACAGCTGCGGAAGTGATATCACCTAATCTTACACTTAGTTGCCGATTGGAGAGGAAATCCATTATCCAATCGAGGAGAGGCGGGCTAATCCCAAATGCTCTCAGCTTACTTAATAATGCCGAATGAGGTACTTTGTCAAATGCTTTGCAAAAATCAAAGTAAATGACGTCGATCGAATGAGAGTCCTCCAGCATTCTAGTAAGACTGTTAGTGAACGCTAATAGATTGGTGAGGCAGGATTTAGAGGGCATAAACCCATGCTGGACAGGGTTGATAAGGTTGTTGTCGACTATAAAATTTTTTAGATAAGATTGAATTATTTTCTCCATAATTTTACTGGGAGCAGACAAGATGCTAATAGGTCTGTAGCTCTCAGCCTTAAATCTACACCCAGATTTGTAGATCGGTCTAACATAAGCTAATTTCCAGACGGAAGGAACCTTGCCATGTTTCAAGGAAAGGTTAAACAAGTAAGCAAATGCAGGAGCTAACTCGGCAGTGCATTCTTTAAGAATTCTAGGATATATTTTATCCGAGCCCTTAGAGGAAGATATTAAATTGAGAAGGAGATTACGGACGATCTCCGGGGTGATGAGGGGCAATCCTGATAAAAGCGAGGGACTAGTGGAGGGGTTTCCTATATAATCTGCATTAAAGACAGATTGGAAGTATTCGCAGAATGTGTTGCAGACTACAAGCAGGGGAAGAAGAGACCCATAAATATCCTTAAGTTGCGGAAGAGAATTAGTGGCCTCTCGTTTGTTCTTGATGAATTTGAAAAACAGGCTTTTGTCGGTCTTAGCTTTATTTAGGACACTATTAATTCTACAATGCTTGAGACCGGTAAAACTAAGTGCACATTTATTTTGCAAAGCTAGGTACTCATAATAAAAACAAGGGAGACTAGTTGATTTCCACTTATAAAACGCGCGATTACGGAGTTCAATGAGTCAAATAAAACGCCGCGGGATCTTATTCGATGGACGAAAGGGCGCACGGAAAGGGACAAAAAATTGAACTCTCGACTTAATAATGTTAGAGAAATAGTCGCTGAAGTTATCAATCTCGTCCGTGGAGGAGTACGCCCATTCAATACCCTTAAAATGGTTCCTTAAACCCTCAAAATTAGCATTATTAAAATCGGGGATAGGAGCAGAACTAGATTTGGCATTAGGGGCTGTGCTAGGGAGATGCAATTTGTAGGTCAAGACCGAGTGGTCGCTTTTACCTAGTGGAGAAAGAACATTAATAGTATCTATTATATGAGGGTTATTTGTGAGTACTAAATCAAGACAGGAAGAAAAACAACCAACCCTGTGTCTAGTATTAAAGGACACATGTTGAAAAAATGCGTTCTCAATGCAGAATTGAAGAAAGCGTGACTTACCCGGACTAGTTAGGGTGTCCCAGCTGATAGAAGGGACGTTGAAGTCCCCCATGAAAACTAGATATTTATGAGGGGAAACGAGGATTGAATGGAGTTCTTCCAATAAAACAAAGTTAGAGGCCTCTGAGAGGGAAGGAGGTCTGTAGAGAATAGAGAATCTAACCAGATCTCCAGAAGTGAGAGAGATAGAGATTGAAAGCAAAGTCAAATCCATGACTTGTAACAACAAGGGGGGAGGAGGAGATAGTAGTTGAGGCCATCTTTAATATAGAAGAGATAGCCACCGTATTTGGTCCGGATAATACTATAACCTTAGGAGTAGTAATTTATTATCAAATATATCCTCCGACAACCAGGTTTTAGTAATGCCGATAATACGAGGTTTAGATTCTAGGACTAAAAAACTTAACTCGGTGTGCTTATTAAGGAGACTGCAGGCATTGGTATAAACTACTCTTAGGGAAAAGGAAGAAACGGTCCTGTTTTTTTAGATAGTGGAGGAAATGGACATGGCTCCGGGGCGCAAGTAGAAAATCCTGAGAATTGGGGACGTAGGGCGGGGTGTTTTCAAGTCTAAGGGGGTTAACTTGACTATGGGTATAACGGCTAATTTTGGACAGGATGAGTGAGGTAAACTAGGGGGTTTTACCAGTCCTATCTGAGTAGCGTGATCTTTGTGTAAACGAATCTCCGGGAATTGAGACTTAACGGTCGACCAGTTACTGAGGATATCAGAGGCAATATCTGAGGAATTGAAGGTGACAATAATTGGAGGGGAGGATAGACGCCGCTTGCATGTCATACGCGTAGCCTTAAAATTAATTGGCTGGGGATAACAAGTCTTAACTATTTCAGAGACAATCTTTTTAAAATTGATGGCGGTGTCGGAAATGCCTCTAATTATTAGATTGTTATCTCTCCTTTTATCGGCAGCATATTGTTTAGCGGCTGACAAGATTTCATCTTGAAAAAGTCTAATAACGGCTTTGGTAGAGGGAGAGGGAGTGGCTTTCTCAACAGTCGATGTGAGGGTTCCAACAGAAGTTTGAGCTGATTAATCTCAGCAGAGTGTTTATTAGAACTTATGTGCAGAGCTGAATGCGATTCAGCTAGTTCCACTACAGATTTACAAATGCTGGAGTTACTAAGTTTAATATCTCTAATTAGATCTAGAATGAGGTCAAGTTTGGCGTCTAAATTGGGGTCAGACTTAGTGGTAGCGCGGAGATGGACGGCAAGGGAAGGATCGGATGACCAGATACAATTCGTACAAATAAAATCGATATCGCTAGTGGCCAATTCATTGTAGATACTTTCCAAAAAACCAGTACAATTTTCGTGGAACCAAGTGTTACACTTTGAACAAAGCATACCAGTCTTTACGGACTTACTACACCCGCAACGGCCACAAATTGCAAGCTGAGATACTTTCATTGTTAGGTTAAAACTTCTAAAAAAATGTAATAAAAATAAAATATCACAAGCAAAGCAATGTGATAATCAAGTTAAAGAGATTATAAAATGGAGGATCAAGCGCGATACATATAATCGTACTTGAATCAAACAATTGGCAAATAAATTTGCACAATTATACACAAAGCTCACACACTTAACAAAAACTGAACAATTAAACAAAAAAAACACGTAAAACACGTAAACACAATGGCAAGCGCAAAAACAATAAGCAAACTTTTGAGCGCGCGTCACGCAAGCGTATCGTACGGATTCAAAAGTGTAATTATGGTAGCTATTGGGTATACTCTTTGGCAAAATTATTTGATTAGTCAAAGCTAAATCTTGAGAGCTGTCAATTAAAGGTCACGTTTGTTAACTCATTAGATCGGATGTTAGGAGACGTATTTCAGGATTGAGGATTGTACACGTGTTGAGCAAGCTAAAACGCCTTTTAGTACTTGGTTTTTAAATTCTCGGAAGAGGGTATAAATAAAGAATAAGGTAAAAGAGGATTTGTTACAAAAATAAATTTTTAAATGAATGAATATAATGATTTCTGCACATTGATGCTTCTGATTATAACACAAAACTATTTGTGTTGTAAGCATTGAATGCATTTCGCATTTTTAAAGCAAAATTAAGACATTAAAAATGTTTATAGATCTAAATAATGCAAATTGCTTAATTATTTTAAATAACAATACATTCATTTAGGACATGCAGTTAATGTACTACAAAGCTTTTAAAATTATATAATGATCAGAAAAGGAACTGTTTCCAAGGTTTCAGGTTTCAGGTTTGTACACGAATTAAGTAGGAGGAAAGCTCCTTTCAATACTCTGTTCAGGATATCAAATATTATATAAAAATAATAAATAATTAACAAAAAAAGAAATAAGGTATTAGGTAAAATTAAGAAGGTAATATTTATTGTACGCCTATTTGAACGCCTGGAGAGATGGGGCTAACATGTGGGAGCAGACTGTTCCATGCAGAGATAATCCTATAGGAAAAATGATAAAGACTTACTTGTGAATAAAGGTTGACGGCAATTGATGAATCTACAAGTCAAACCGGTTACATAAAAAAATGAATACCTTGAGAGACATTTTAAACATCATGAGTGTACACTAGCCTCCTTTTACTAAGCGGGAAAATAGTGAAAGCCCAGTAACACTTCTGTGTACTCGGTCCTTGATTTATAGATTATGGTCAAAATGTTGTTGAAATTAAAGGTGCATATTAATAAATGCGTAAAACATAGTGTCTACGGCATAAATTTATGTTAGGTTGTTTTTATAAAATTATTTTTAAATGCAAAGTCTATAAGTGAGCTAAAATTACTTCTACAAAATTTTACTAAAAACAAAGAAAATGCTTATCAGTCTCCAATTATCTAATGTAAACCTAGAACCGTTTTTATAAATTAGTCTAATAAAATAAGAATTTTCTAAAAATTAAATTTTTATAGAAAGGATAAAAATACACTTAAACAATGAAGCTTTACTTTGTACATAATTTGTTTATGAATTTTCAAAACGATTACGATTGTCAGTAAGACTATCCTAATTAGCACTTTTTTATTAAAAAAAAGTTACTGCATATAATCACCAATGCAGATGTATGATACAATATTACTCATTAATCATAAACCATTTTTAAAGTTTTTTATTTTATTATTTTGTGCTACATGAATGTAGTCAATCTAGGAATTTAAAACTCATTTAAAGTATGTTAATACTATGCATTTGCATATACATAAAATTACTATTAAGCTTCATTTCAAGTTTTGTCAAAAAAATCTGTACATTAATATGAATGCTAAGCTAATTATTAAAATAAATTAAATACATTTGTACTCATATTATTAAAGATTAAAAAACATTTAGCATCAACATCTAAGCCGTCATCCTTACAATTAATATAAATTAATATCATTAATATAACAACAGAGTTAGGCTCGGCAACACGTTGTCTACCCAGTGCAAAATAACATCAGGTGTGCCACAAGGATTAGTTCTAGGTCCCCTACTTTTCATCTTGTTTGTTAATGATCTATCTGCAAAAGTTTAATTAAACATTCTGCTGTATGCGGATGATGTTAAAATCTGGGGCACAAACCATAAAACTTTGCAACAAGATATTAATAACATCTATCTTTGGTCGGTTAAAAATAAGCTTCCTTTAAATTTAGAAAAGTGTAAGCATATAACTTTTGGACAATCCTCGGGGGTGACATTTACGATTCGAGTTAAATTTATTGCAAGAGTAAAAGTGGTTAAAGACCTAGGTGTTACATTCACGTCATCCCTAGTCTTTACACTACATCACAAATCAGCGTCCCAAAAATGTTTTAGCCTGATTAAGTTGTTCAGACGCAATTTAGGTAAAATTTTGATAGACAGCCTTCGACTACTATTTATGTTATATATAAGACCACATTTAGAATACTGTATCCAGGTAGCTGCTCCATCTCAGAAGGGTGATATATATCAACTGGAAAAAGTTCAAAAGATGCTCTCCAGACTCCCTTATGAGCTTTGATTCAAGTCGTATTCAGAGCGTTTACGAATTTTAAAATTATTTCCTTTAGGAGATGGGAGACTTCGAGGTGATTTAATCTTAATTTATTAGTTATTCGCAAGCAATAGGATTGCTCATTTTTTAAATGCAAATAATGGTAACCTTAAAGGACATTGTCTAAAGATTCACAAACCCAGAGCTCTCACTCGTGTTAGACTAAATCATTTCACACATAAATCCATTACAGAATGGAATAAACTTTCCAGTCATGTAGTCAATTTTAAATCCTTAGGATCATTTAAGGTAAATTATGACCAACACATGCTTTCCACTTTCATTTAATTTCTAATTTATTTATTCATTCTTCTCTACCATATTATTACTACTTTTTCTCTTATATTATTTATTTTTGCTTGTCCCAGTTTCTTCCTCCTTCTTTATTCTCCCCAATTTTAAATTTTCAGATATTTTGAGAACCGAGGATTAAAAGGATAAAGTTCTACGCACCTCATGTACCGTCCTGATCCTGAACAGATAATTGTTAGATATAATTAAAAATACAGTTTATGTTATTAATAATATTATTTACATGAAAATTATTAACATTATTTTAGCACAAAGAAATTGATTAGTCTATAATATAAAACATATATGAAGTACGTAAGAGACTTGCACAATAAAGATAATGTTTAACAATAGTCGCTTCTGCATTTACACTGTTTCGGTACAATATGTATCGATTTATTTATTAAAAAAAATATTTACCACATTTCAATTATTTTATAAAATACAATGTTTAAAAAAAATTTATTTTGTCATTTTATAGTCAGTACTGGTAAATCTGAAGTCCCTATATTGTAATCACGTATGTCACTTGATTCTCATATCATATGATAGTATTGAGATTTTGTAGAAATATAATTTTGATTTGGTTTGATGACACTTGTAACAATCTAATTCATAAAATACACCCTTCTAATCTCAAGGTTTTTATACATAATATTGTGTAATTGAATTAAGTAAATGTTTTTTTGTCTTTCAGAAAACTAAATAACTACCTAATTTATTTAATTTATTAATTATTATATTTTTTAGATTTATTTAATTGTTACTTTAAATTATACAAACGACAGAATGTTGCACAGTATACTTGCTTTGTTTAATACAAAAAAGCAGTCAAAAAAACATTTTTTATTTTTCATTACATGTTTAGTTTATTTGAAGTTGCAATAACAACTAAAAAACGTTGTCGTTAAACCAACTGAATTAAAACACATTTTCCTTTTAAATTAATAAGTGTTTAAACAAAAATTAATGTTTATTCACTTTGTTTATATCACGTTATCTACTACGAATATATAGACTTCAACAAATGTTTACAAGTGTTAACAATCTCAAAAGCTTATAATAGGTTAAATGTTTTGAATCCGTTTATATTTGCACTGCAAAACCCGTTTTGTGTGCACAAAATAGTTTTTATTTTATTATAATCAACCTTAATCCAATTATAAATTATTGTATATATATATATATATATATATATATATATATATATATATATATATATTAATGTGTTTGCAAAGTGAATCTTGTAAATTTAAATTTTTAACGTTTTTGTATATGTATACTATAATCTTATACCCTTGAACTCAGAAAAGAGCAAAATCGATTCATTTTAAGCTAACATTTTTTAATATTTTTATTTGGAATACTCTTAGTATCTGTATAATAACTTGCTAAAAATATTTAAATATTTAACAAAAATAATTACAAATATACAATAATTTACTAAAATACGCAAATCCGATAATTAATAAATTAAACAAATTAGGTTGTCATTTAGTTGACTGAACAACATTACAGTTCAAGTAAAAATTGACCAATAACAAAATAATCAAAATTTATATCCAATAACGTTTAATCTTAATTTCGACCAATTAAAACACGTATCACGACTAAACGTGTTCACCAAAAGCTCTAAATAACTTACCTATCTAATATCAAAAGCAATTAAACAGACATGACCCGAAATAGCCACCCCACATAGAACTTTAAATAAAACCAATATAAAACTGTACATATTTCAAATACACATTACTTTTTCAAAAGACTACTTTCCATCAAATGGGATTAACCAAATAATACATTTTTTAAATGCACCTAAAATGTGGTTTTAAACAGAACGGAAATATTTACAATTAGTATCTGCAACCTTCTTATCTGCTCTTTGTCAAAAAACAACCGTGTATGCTCCCTCAAATTTCGTACAACAATTTTCACCCACTCCACAAAATTTTTATTGTAAAATACAGTGCACACACATTTTCAGTCTCTGACCACAGACATATGCACTAATGTTCCTCACGCATACAATTAATAAAATTAACCAATAAAAATAATTTGTTTTTAGATGGCGCAAAGCCTGTACTGCAAGGAGTACTTGCTCTCAATCATAATGTGAGAATAGATAACTTATTGTTATACAGTTACGCCATACGCATTAGTGTATAATTTGAACTAATGTGAGGACACCTTGTTAATTGATGTAATTAATTGATAACGTTCGTTTTGTTGCAGTAACAACAATTGTCCAATGTAAATGTCAATATTTTGATTAGTTTTATACGCAAATATTGTTATTATGTTACAAATTAAATTAATCTGATAAAATTGAATTAAAGGGGATTATTTGACTTCGAAAATGTGGTAGAAAATCAATATTTAGCTGGTATTGCGTCATCGTGTGAGTAAAATGTGTAAATTGTGCAAATTTGGTTACACATTTAGAAAAGTTCTATCCCCAACTTACGATTAAAATATTGTGGTTACACTCACAGAAAGTTATCTAACTCTTATTGATTCCTTTTTTCGCCAATTATTATTATTATTATTACAAAACCCTTTTGCTTTAAAAAAATGAGCATGGGGCAATGAGACTACAATTACAGCAAAAAATAACAACAACAAAGTCTCGTAATTCAAAGAGAACATGAGATGACAAAATGTTTCCATGTATTTGAACATTCTGCCAAACGTTTTGCTTGATTCCATGAAACATTCATTTCAATTAGATCTTCCCGAATAATATCGGTATAAAATATTAGGTTTTACAAAATATGTTGCTAATACTTGTAAGATACTGTTTAAGGAATGGTTTAGTACAATTTAGATGTGTTTCATATCATTAAATAGTGTCATCAAAGCAAATGAATTATACTACAGCACGATCATTCACCATATGTGTCAAAACGTCTAAGTAATAGTTGACAATTATTCACTTTCTGTAGAAATGTACCGGATTGAGATGGCCTATACATAGTTATAAAAAAACATTTAGAGGATGTCGGTTTTATAATAACGTAAGCACATTTTTTAAGTGTAACCGTTTAGTGACATATGTGCAATTGTTAAACGGTAGATCTTCCAACTGTTGCATCTACTTTTAGCATCGTTCGTGGAGGTTGATTTAGTGCCAGCAATTGATATGGGACGATTGTATAAGTCATTATTTATTAGTTCAGACGTTACAACAACAAACAACAAAACTTAGTGTAACTTTGCCCCATTTTCATTAATTCCAAGTTCGCATAGCATCTCGAATAATCTCCTCTAATAACAACGATTTGCGATGAGGTTTTGTGCCGTGGGTTTAAATGATTCTAATTTCTTGTAAAACTTATTTACTTCTTTTTTGCTGTAATTATTGGTTGGAACGTAGGCATTGATCACAGCCATTGTGTATTTGGATAATTTAAATTGCGCAAACACTAATTGTGGAAATACGCCCTTTCAGTCAATGAACGTGTTGGAACTTGTTGGGGTTAAACAAAATGTTATCCCATAATGTGCTGGATTTGATGCACAAGATTATGAAAAAAACAATACGACAGATTGGAAAATTATAAAAAGATGAAACAGTTTTGAACAATCCAGTCTCCTGGAGACAGGCGAAACCGATCTTGAATTGCCTTAGCTCTGCAGCTGCATACGGTTGAGTCAAAACAGACAACAGTGACTGTACATTTCATGCGAAGAAATTGTTGGACTTGGAAGAGTAAATAAAAGATTTTGGCGCCAATAGTCACAGAAATTGATAAAGCAATTTTGTTTAGGAGATGAGGGGGTTGACGCGTTCAAACGTCAATTCCGTTAATTATACATTACAGTAGTTTGTAGAATTAGTACACGTAGATTACAATTATTTATAAATATGTTCAATCAATATAAAGTAAAATAAAAATAACGAACGAGGATTTTTTTTATACCGTTTACGCTATTGTTAGAGTAAATTATTGAGTAATGCAGAATTAATACATTATACACTAAACCCAATTAATTTTGTGAGTTGTAAAGGGAATATGTAAATAATATTACATTATTATTATTATGATTATGATTATAATTATGATTATAATTATGATTATTATGATTATGATTATGATTATTATTATTATAATTATTACTATTATTGATTCCCCATGCGATATTTATTTCAATTAAATCTTCCCAAATGGTTTTTAGTCAACTTTTAGTCGTCTACTCCTACATTTCTCTTACCATCTTCAATTGCCCATTCCAAAATCGTTTCTGCAAGTATATTGAGAGCAGTAAACGTAGAATAATTTTGTTGGCACAAAAAAACTTGGATAAGAACCATTCGGGAATATCTATCTGAAATAAATGTCTTGTGGGATTAAATAAAAAAAATTAGTAAAATGTTCGAACACTTGGAATTATTTTGTTGCCTTACGTTTTATTTATAATTATGTGACTTTGTTGTTGTTGTTTTTGTTATTACTGTGATCTAGTTACAGCATACTTTTTGTTAAATCTGTAATACTACTACTACTACTAATAATAATAATAATAATAATATTAGTAGTAATCATAGTAATAATAATAACATACTCAGTTTAAAGTCATGTATAATTCAAATTTTAATTAAAAAGAAATTAAATTTACTTTGTATATATATATATTACCTATATATGTTTATTTACAATCTATTAAAAAACAGTAGAAATATTTTTTCAATAAACTATTTAATTTATGTGAAATGTATTATAAAAAAATTTTGATATTTCCTTTTCAAGTTAAAAAAATAATAGTTTTTGGTTGTTTTAACACAAAAAAATCAAGGAATTTTTGTTAATATTCAAAAACATTCATACATATAATTTAAATAATAGATGACATCGTTCATCAAGTAATTGAGATTAGAATGAATATAAGGCCAATCCGAAAAAAATGTGGAGTAATTTTTGATTGTTTATCTGAAAAATAAAACAATTTTAAATAATTAATAATATTTTAAAAGTAAATACAAACGTTTTACTACTATTTTAAAATGCCGTAGTAATATTGATTGCTGGAAAACAAATAATTTTACTGGAGGTAGCAAGAGTAATTGCGAAGTTAAACGTATGTCCGGTTTGATTGGCACCGCTGGCACTATCTACAGGTGTTCCCCCGATTCGGTTAATCATTTATACTAGCTGACGAATTTAGCAGTAAATCCGAAATATATTATGCAAAATGCAATGATTAAGACTACGTAATTGTTGCGTATTTGAAAGACTCGGGTTTTTAAGTAGGCAGTCTAGGATATATATGCAGGAGTGACTTAGCGGTACAATGCCAGCGGCACTAAATGAGTATCTACGTTTGGTTTGCTAAAATGTTAACTGCTAAGGGATACGTTTTCCGTAAAAACATCCAAGGTAGTAGGTAATGCACCCAATGCTTTTATTCTGTAAAATTTAAACTATTATAAAATAGATAGATAATGTCGAATATTTAAGTACAACTTTAAGCTGTTTTTGTTAAAAGTAGTAAAATTTGACTGGTAAATAAATACCAATTGCGGAGTAATGCTACTTGTTAAAATACACAAAATAACTAAATCTACAATTATTTAGAATAGAAAAAAAAATGAATCAATAACTTTCTTTTAATATTCTTGTAAAAAGTATTTTAACTTGATTAATTTGTTATACTTTTCTTGTTTGTTTGTTTTTCTATTTAATTCACGCCAAATTAATCATCAGCAAAAAATCAATATTATTGTTGACCATTTTTAACCTTAAAATTGAATGTTTTTTTTTGTGTTTACAGTGACGTCAGGTGTTTTAAAAGTATGTATGTATATATATAGGGTTCAGAATGGGACTTGTCAATAAACTCTTTTTTTTTTTTGGTTTTAACGTGAGAGATATATTTTTTTTCGAAATAGTAATTATGCTAAAATAATATAGGCTATTATTACTTGTAGTTAATTGTGCACAAAAACAATTTGTAACTTCATTAAATTTAACGTGGACTTAACATATGCATGTTGCGTATGTGTATGTATGTGTAGTTATTAATGTTAAGTTAATTACATCATATAATTATATGTATATATATACTGATTCTTTATATGTTTGTGACTGAAGAGAATATACAATATGAATTCATCTCACAGTTTACGTCTTCTATTATTTTTTATAATTATAAATATTCAAGTGTCTTCAAGATTTTGGATAATTAGCATTGAAATGGGTAAATGGTAATAGTTACTTAAAATTATATAAATATTAAGTTAATAACATAAAACGATTGCGTAACAATAATTTCAAAGAAAATTGTAATTTTTTACATAATTTTACAACTGTTTACATAACCCAGCACACGTTACTGCATATATTTTATTTAAAGAATATTAATTAGTTTTCAAATTGTGTATATATATATAAAATTTAACATTAATTGTAGTGTAAAAAATTCAAAATGTTTTTTTAAATAGTTGACTCCCATTTTTGTTTAACCAATTTGTCAAAATTTTAAACACTTACGACAGTTGATTACAATAAGTTTCAATAATAGAAGCTTTTTCTTAACTGCTAAAAATTATGAACAAATAAATAAAAGTTATAATTTTGTTGTAAATATTGAACAAATTGTAGATTTATTTGAGGTAAGTACAAGGATTGTATATAGAGTTTTAAAGGATTATACAGGTCCAAGAACAGCTAGAAATGGATTTGTACCATGAACTAGTAAACGAAATGATTTATTTATAATCACCAAATAAAAAACAAATTAAAGCCTATTAAACAAATACAAAAAAGAGAATTAGTTAATTTTTATATTAACTTTTCCGTAATCGAATGAAATCAGTCAATTTGCAGTTAAAGAAAACGTTAAAAAAAGTTCAGTTAACAGCACAACATAGAAAAAAGCGTGTGAAATTTGCAAAAATATATGAAAACAGTTCAGTTTGTTTTTGGAGATTGATTTGTTTTACTGACGAGTGTGATTTAAAGTATAAACCATAGACAGTGCAATCCACTGCTATTTATAGTCCCGATTTTTCTCAAAACTACAATTGCATTGTTAAGAAGGTTACGCATCCATTATGTCTTCATGGATATTATGGAATTAAGTTCGAACAACTGCCAGAATAGAATCAAACAAGTAGCTACTTAAACAGCTCAAAATTTATAACCATCTTCAAATAATTTTTTAGGACTGAACTGCAACAAAATGCTTCAGGGCATTTGGTGGTTGTTCAAGATAATGCTCTAGTGCATACGTTGAAAAAAGTAACGTGCTTTTTATCATAATTTAAGATTTAACGCATTTTTTACTGTTTTGACTAAAGATTTTTTAACTAGCAAAAAATTAAGTTTTATTGGATTGCCTTCATACAGCCTGGATCTCAATGTAATTAAAAATCTTTTTACTCATCTTAAACGAGAGGTGAATAGGATAGAAAATTGCCTTGACTATGTGTTAAAAAATCGAATTCGATAAGATTATATCAATGATTTGGTTAACTCCGCCTAATGAAGGATTAGAAATAAACCAATCTAGCCAGTTCCAAGCCTCAATAAAGGAGGAGGGTTTGCGTCACGAAGGGCATCGGTAGTAAAACTTAAGCCAAAACACTAAAATGGTCAAAATGTTTCATAATGGTTTGATAAACAATAGAGCATCCCCCATAAGCGACGCGCTTAACAATTGTCTGAGTCATGTGATAAATTAACGAAAGCAATCTGGAAACGGAAGAGCCAGACTAAAAAAGCTGGTTCAAAGGAGAAGTATAGAGGAGAAGTTGAAAGTAGGCACCTAAAACATTAGATCGTTAACAGATAAAGGAAGAGAAATTGCCAAATTAATAGATAGAAGAAAGCTGGACATAGTATACCTCTAAAAGACGAGATAAAAGGATAAGAAAGCAAAAGAGCCGGCCAGAGGATACAAGCAGGTGTATAGTTGGGACTCAGGAAGGAATGGAGTAGCTATCATCTTATCAAACAAGATAAGGGAGAACCTAGTAGAAGTGAAAAGGTTCAGCGAACGAGAAATGATGGTGAAACTAAATATGGGTGGTTCGTACATTAATGCGCACCCCAAGCTGAACACGAGGAAGAAGTGAAAGATAAATTCTGGGAACATTTTGAGAAAATACTTTGCAACATTCTCTGACAAAGAAAATAATACTTGAGGTTGATTTAAACGGACATGTAGGACAGTCTAGAAAAAGTATTGAGAGATGCCACAGTGAATGGGGAATTGGAGATACACATGAGGATGCCAAATTTTTTAAAAAATCTATGGCCATGCCCTGATCAACACATTTTTCAAGAAAGAGAGAAACCAACTGGCTACATACTAAATCGGTAAAAGACAAAGCCAGATAGACTTTCTAGCAACGAGGAGAACAGATATAAAGTGGGTGAGAGACTGCAGAGTGATAAATGGAGAAGAAGTTGCCAAGTAACACAGATATCTGGGAATGTTGACACTGCTCATCATATATATATATATATATATTTATATATATATATATATTCATTAATCCGATTTGATACTACACTATTTTTCAGTTTGAAGTAATGCTTTTAGAAAATGTTAATATTGACCAATACTCAAATTTTATTTCAAGTGTACGAATTTTCAACAAACTTCCAAATACACTGTTGAATTGTAAAACAAATTTTTAAAACTGATTCAAAATTCAGCCAATTTGTTTTGCAAATTCAATGCGAATCTAAAATTTATGCGCATTGTTTGCGGAAATACACCATTTTTAGAAACGCCCAAAAATTTTACGAGGAGGCTGCTGTGGTAAGTTTGATTAACGAAAATTAATTAAACATTACTGACTATTATCCAGCTAGTAACATTTTCCAGTTATAACCAATTAATTAAACATTACTGACTATTATAATAATCGATTTTTCCTTCAAATAAACAAACATCACATTTTTGTAATTCGGGAGTTGTATACAGTTGTTCATTGAAATTCTGTAAGTTGAATAATTAAATTGAACTGATGATGTTTCAACGCGACTAAACAAACGCTAGTCTTAGTTTGCTTGCTTTCTCCGTTATTATAATCTATGTGGTCAAACAACTAATGACAGAGTATTCCAAATTAACGACTAATAGATTCAATTATTATACAACGTCCGGGTACTTGTTATAAAGTAGTCATCTACATTTGTACAGCATATTAAACGATCGACTGTAACGGTTCTATAAGTATAACAAATGTACAAGTATAACGAAGCCTCTTGTGTGAAATACAGTACATTGGAATAAACTATAATGATATTTTATTTTACGTTTAAAATGTTTTAAGATACATTTGCAAACAATGCATTGGGCGCAAAAGAAAATTAAATTTTACTATTAGATTTTAATGATAATGACATGACTTTGTCGAAACTAATTCTCATTATTTGTTGCACACAATATATATATATATATATATATATATATATATAAGAGAGAGAGAGAGAGAGAGAGAGAGAGAGAAATAAAATTAAATGCTTATATAATTTTTAAATACGTATTATTGAATAAACAGATAATATCAAAGAAGCATAGGTTATATATGTAGTCATGGTAAATTAAGTAAATAATTTAGTTGTTCCTAAAATATCTATTAACTATGTGGAATTTTAATGCTTCTATCAGTAGTAAACATCTTGTTTATATAATTTTTCTATCAATGCAACTTAAGTGATGTTTTACGTAAAGTGTTATGTACCTTATTCATAAAATACATATATTATAAAATCTAATTATCCATAGTGCGTAAATTGTGATAGCAGCTCATACACATCATATACATCTGTACCGGGGTGGTTAAACGGCACAGCGTTCGACTTAGACTTGGGTAGGCATGGGTTCGAATCTAACCACTGGCACTAAATGCGGACCCACGTTTGTTTCAGAATATTAACCAATCTTGTTCAAATTAATTTACATTCCATTCCATTTTATGTACGGAAACATTCATGCACTATGTTTATGTATGAACAGGAAGTTTTAAATATTTCATGGCACCAATAACGTTATTTTAACAAATTTTGTTTTTATTTATTAATAATTCGATTTCAAAATACTTACAAATCTAACTAAACAATGGTATAATCTTTATATATATATATATATATATATATATATATATATATAGTGCAAAATTACATCTACTTGATGCATTTTGATTTTATTTATTTAGAAATATAACCTTACAAATTGAATATTAATTATTTAGACTATTTGATTGAGTTTAAAATTAAATTCAAAAGGTGTCGTTAATGTGAAACTTATGCAAGATTTATAAAACATATAATAATTTAAATTCAATATGCGTTCAGAATTTCAGTCTAAATTTTAAAAAATTTAATAATGGTGATATTGCTGACTGTTCCTCCTCCACATGGCGCATTCTGAACTAGATGCCCTTAAAAATCTAGACTAATAACAGCAGGGATCGAGTAAACAACGGTATAACTGGGCTTCCGCTATGCAGGCATAAACCCCAGGTAATTAAAAGGTATTTTAAAGTATATATACCATATGTAGCCGTTGGGCTAAGGGAACTAACTCTGACAAAAAATCAGATAGCCTCGCCAATCTTTGTGAACAGCGGCGACGTCACAAAATTTATATCTACCAGCCAAAAATTTTGTTATTCTTTTACGTTTGTTATGCTTATCAAGTCATCGAAATTGAACCTTTTATATGCAGCATAAATATTTAAAATGTTAAAAAGAGCTGATTACGTCACCAAAACTTACTCGGCGAATCTTTGAGCACATGTTGAATTCGAGCTAAACTGCCATTGTTCGGTCCGCATCTACTCAACTTCAACAAATGACACATGAGGGGATATATGTCAACCATGTGAATTATTCCAGCAGTTTTGTTTGGCGGCAATATTTTGAAGTCGGGTCCAGTTGCAATAAAAAATGGATTCATTTCTTTGTATACTGGGTCGTAACCATGGCTACCTTTGTCAGCTTAAATATTATAGGATCGATTTAATACATTAGTTATTATTAAAATTAACTATATTATTATTATTATTATTATTATTATTATTATTATTACTATTATTATAGTAAGTATTGTCACAATAATTATAAATTTATTTCGAAAAATAATCCATTTTTGTATCACATAATTTGTGTCATTTTCTATTGATCATAATTTGAGTAAGCTGAAATCAATTTTTGATATAACGTTGAATTATGTAATCTATGGGTAATCATTAATGATAAAATTGATGATGGTAAATAATGTTAGGTTAAACTTATTATAATAAAAAGACAACAATTGGGTGTAACATTTAAAGTTTTTTCACGCATTTAGTAAGTGTTTGGTATTCATACAAAAAACAGTGTAATGTATAATACTTTATTATTATTACGAGCAACGTTTTCAAAATGTAAATTTTCGCTGGTCAGCATTTGACGAAACTCACATCTACCCAAGTTAAAATTGAGTGCTGTACTACTAGACTATATGAGAGAACAATTGGACTAACGACATTTACAAAAACCTTTTTCAACAAGTAAATATTTTTATAACAATTTAACAATTACCGGAGTGATTTAGTCATACAGCACTCGACTAGAACGTGGGTAGATATCGGGGTTCGAATTCTACTACTGGAACTAAAAGCGTATGGAGTTGCTAAAATATTCACTGCCCAAAAATGTTTCCAATAATTTTGTTTTCATTTTGGCTGGTGACGTAATCATCTTTATTGCTTTTCATATTTATACGGCATATTAAACAGTCAATTTTGATGGTTTGATAAGCGTAACAAACGTAAAAGAATAACGAAGTTTTTTGGTTGGTAGACGGCATCCTTGTGACGTCGCCGCTGTTCACAAAGAATGGCAAGGCTATCTGATTTTTGTCAGGGTTATCTCCCTAAAATACTTTTTAAGTACCATGGCTGCAGGCTTGCACCCATCCGTCGAAGAGGAAGTCCAATTATATTGTTGTGCACTCGGTCCTTGCTGTTGTTAGTCTAGATGCCTATGAGAACCTGGTCCAGAATGCACGACGTGGAGGACAAACAGTCAGGAATATTACCATCATTGGAAATTGAGACTTTACAAGCATTACTCAATGATGTAGTCACTTTTCTCAGTCACAACAAACATATTTCGTTTTATTAATGGGTAACCAAAGTATTTTTATTACATGAATTAAAAATCTGTCCTAAATTATTTCTAAATATATGATGAAAGAAGAGAGAAGATTAAGGCGTAGAAGTAGTAAGTTGATTATTTTTAAAAATTCATTGCAGCACATCTGTTAGATCGAATGAATTTACTTTTTACCTTTTATAAACAGCATAACTACAACTCCTTTACAAAATACTGCAACAAAATTTGTATTTTTTTTTTCATTTCTAGTTGGTTTTATTTAAAATATTTTTTACACAAATATTAAAAACTGAAAATGCTAGAAAATATTCTACATTTTGTTTTGTATTGAATAAGAAATAATTGTTTAAAAATTTTAGAAATTGTAACAAAGTTATAATTCAGTAACAAAAATTATATAAACGAAATTATTAAATGCAATTTATATATAATTTATAATAATTCATAAATTACTAATTTATGTGCTTAAAATTTAAATAAAAACATTTTAAACAATACATTAATGTTTTTTAAACACAAATTTTAACGTAATTATTTTGTAATAAATGTTTTAAAGTATTTTTTGTAAAAAAATATTTGGCTATTCTTATGCATAATTTGTTTTATAAAATATATATAGAAGAAAATTTTGTTTTCATCTATCAAAATTAAAATTTTAGTCATGCTAATTAAAAAATTATAAATGTACTTCACTTATTATTTAGTATTATATATTGTGTAACGAAACCAAGTTAATTTTGTAATTTTTATAGTTGCTAGAACCGTTTTAGTGAATTAGTCATATTATCGCAAGTAATTTATGAAGGGATTGTAAACTAATAAAAATGTATAATTCCATCCTAACTGTCAAGAGTTGAATAAATCTAAATAAACGTTTAAACTTAAGTGCCAAAAAATGTAGTGTACAATTATTTGAAACAAATTTGTTGTTTTATGCTTTCTAATTCGAAAAGATTTTGAAAATAATACTGATATTTAATATTTATTTCAATCATCTAAGGTGGTATAGCAACACTGCACTCGACTCAAACGTGGATTCGACATCTACCACTGGCTTACTAAATAAAGGACCACATTCGGCCTCAATAAAATGTCTGTTTGTTGAAAGTATTTATTATTATTATTTTGGTTGGTGACGTAATCATCTCCTCATTATTTTCCATATTTATATGGCATGTAAAACAATTGATTTCGATGGTTTGATAAGTGTAACAAACGTGGAGAAATAACAAAGTTTCTTGGCTCATAAACGGTATTCTTGTGACGTCGCCACTGTTTGCAAAAATTGACGGGGCCGCCTGTTTTTTTGTTAGGGTTATCTTTCTCATCCCAAGAGCTACATATGGTATACGCATAACTCAAGATACCTTTTAAGTATCCTGAGTGTATGCTTACACCCACCCACCAAAGTGGAGGCCCAGTTATACCGTTGTACACTCGGTCGTAGCTGAAAGCTGTTTCCTGTAAAACGTTTAAAATAGTAGGCGTAAAACAAATCCAACAACATACTCAATTTGGACTTTAGACTTCTTTTTCTAGCAATCATCCATCCCAGCTGAGCGTATACAACAAGAGGTCCAATGCGACGACTATTTTTATAATGAAATTTGTCGGGCAACTTTTCTTTCTTATAAACATTCATTTGTGCATGTTTGTTGACTAATTTGCGATAAATGGAATCGACTGAATGGCCACTTTTGGGCCACACATTCCAAATGACACTAAACTCATTGTCGGGACTGTAAAATTCTTCTTCGTCTAAATAGTCATTCAAGAAAATGAGTCTTTCACGACTAATCGTAGCCATGCCATGATCACTTGTAATTATAATATTTAAATTGTCAAACAATTTACTGTTGTGTTTAATATTTTGCATCAAAATGCCCAACTCGTGATTAATTAATTCAATTTGTTCCAAAACTTGTACCGATCGTGGACCGTAGATATGGCCAGCTTTGTCGGGCTGATGATAGTAAGTAAGTGCCAAATTGACTTCATCAATACTTAACCAATTAATAACTTGTTGAAATCGTCTGCGTAATGACATCGACTGATTGTAGGGAATTTGGTTGTATTTGGGCAAAGTATGTTTTACCGGTGCGGCACTGCCAATCCAAAATACAACAGCTGACGAATGATTGTTGAGTTCGTTGGTAATCCAAATGGGTTCGCCGCCAACGTCATACCAGTCGGAAGTTAGTGGACCTCGTGGTTGGAATGTTTGATTGAGAATTGGGTCGTACATAACGTTACTTACAATTTGGTGTGTTTCTTCATATTGACCCGTAACAATTGAATAGTGACTTGGAAATGTTTTGGTAATAAACAAGTTTTGTACGTGATGTGCTTGAAGACCCTCGTTACGAATTTGTTCAAAGACGGTAATATTTCGACCAGCTGCTTCAGCTATGTCTAAATAGTCCCAACGGAAGCCATCCAACGAAATGAGTAGTAATTTAGCGCTTTTCGTTTGATAATGGCACAGGAAAAGAAATAGTACAATAAAAGAGCGATGAATATAAACGAACATTGTGACTGGTATTAGCAAATAATATTACATCACATGTCTATTTATACGCATATAATTTGGTTTAAAATAAGTAACCAATAGTATAAAAGTAAAAATGGTAGACATATTTTAGTTAATCTGTATTGACGTATTTGTAAAGTAAAATGCATTTATTTATGAAAGAACTGAATGTTTTCACCATTAGTTAATGTAATATTTTATTTAGTGTGCATAGATTTTATTATTATTATTAATAATAATAATAATAATAATAATAATATTGTTATTAATATTATTATTACAATAATAATCATTAATATTATTAGAAAATTATTATTTCTATTTAAAACGCAAGCTGATTCGTTTAATGCTCAGTGCATAATGTTGTCCTTTATTACAAAAAAGTGCATTGAAGAGTTATTCTAAAACATTTAAAGATTTATGTCACTTAGTAAAATAATTTAATATATCAGTTGAACATTTTTTTTTAAATTTTGCTTATTGTAAAAGTTTCAGAAATAAAAGTACTTTAATGTAAATAAATACGTGATCTCAATAAGAAAAAATGATTTTAAGTTAGTACTATTTTTATCATAAGTACAGATTAATTAAAAATTACATTTATGCACTAAAGACTAAAATGTATCCCCCCCCCCCCCCCCCCCCCCCCCCCCCCCCCCCCCCCCCCCCCCCCCCCCCCCCCCCCCCCCCCCCCCCCGCGCAACTGTCACTAGATTTCAAACGCCTTATTGTTGTTTCAATTAAAGGTGCCAATGGTTGTTTTTAGCAAAGTAGTTATTTTGCAATAGCTTCCACATTTATTAATCATAATTGGTTAATACTTTACAGAACAAAAATATTTATGTTACTGTGGTTATCAGATAAATAGTATTCAAATAAAAAATCTACATTAATTATAGTTAAAATTTAAATAAAAATGGAAGAAACTAAGTAAAATAATTATGTAACTATAATTTTAAACGAAATAATTATTTCTTTATAAAAATATGTGTGTGTAAATAAACAAAAAACAATCGTGTACCAATTAACGTTAATTTCTAACATAGTAATTTATTTTAAACATTTTATTATATAAAATTTTGTTAACGTTCCTTTACGGTTGTGGAGTTAAAATGTGCAAATTCATCACAATTATTCCAATTATTAAAAATTACAAAATAAGCAAACATGTAATAAATCTAAATAAATAGTTTAATCAAAATGGAACTTTTATAGAAAATATGCCTTCTATTCAATTTAACAGACATAGCAACATACGTTGGTAGTAGAGTGTTACCTTTTCTTTAACTCCAATTTTCAATTGATTTTTGTATTCCTATACTAAAGGTTGTCGGATGCGAATTAGAGTTAAAGAGATATATAATGTTTCTCGGTTAGAAAACCGCTTCCTTGCGACGACGCCAGTGTTCACAGGAATCGACTAAGCAATCGTTTTTATGTTTGACTGATATACAAACCCAACCGGCTACATATGATAAATAGTTACCTTGAGATACCTTTTAAGCATCTTGGTTGTCTGCTAGTACCCATTCACTAAATAGGAATCCGGTGAAAGCCCAGTTATACCGCTGTGCACTTGATCCCTGCTGTTATTAACCTAGATGTCTGTTAGCACCTAATCCGGCATGTACCAAGTGGAAGGGGAATAGTCAGGTATATCACCTTTATAAGCATTACTCAAATCCTCAGGATCATAAACATCCTATTTAATTTAACGTTGCTATGCTGTAAACTATTTTAATAAACGCTTTATAAATGCAGATTTTTTAAACAAAATCGATATTATAATTTTTATAAATTGAAAAAATGGTAAATACTTTGAAAGCCTTGCAAAAATGTGCGAGTATGTTTATATGAAAAGTGACTTTGATTGTATAATGTGAGTTCTTTATTACAACACAAACGTAATTGTTTTAGAGTATGTGGATGAGCTACTGTTAAAATTAACAATAAAATTAATCGACTTTCCTCACATCACTTAAGTATATTAGGTACATCAACATTTTACTAAAATAACCCTTAAACATCATTTTAGTAATACCAATGTTAAGAAATCATTGAAAATACGTTTTTAGAAATAGCATTACCGAATTCTTGCTTAAATAAAAAAATCCAGAATTTACACATAGAAAAATGCTACTAAATTATTTGCTTAAAAATAAATTATATATATATATATATATATATATATAATTTGATCTTTGGTAGTGTAAAACAATTTTACCCGGATTGATCGAAAGTTCCTGATTATTAAGCCAGATTTTTAAAAAAATCATAAAATTCACTCCCTGTGAATAGTAATTTTAATTAAATTATCTTCTTTTCAGCGGCGTTTATATCCAGTATTTTGTATAGCTTGGAGTAGTATATAATGAATTTCACTGGGTATCCATTGTTGATTAACAATTGGTTAATAATTTCTTGATTGTGGCAACAGAGCAAATTTCTTGTGTACAGTCCATTAATATTTTGACAAACGCACGTTTGTGTTGAATTAGCTGAACATTTCTGTAATGTAAACACTGGTGTCAGTTCAGGTAAATTTGTGATCAACCTTACGTTGAATCAATTCGTCACTTCTCCATGATATTGATTCCATCATTTTTCTCAATCTCGTGTTTTTTTTAATGTTTGGATACTTTTTATTCAAATTTTGCAGCAGTTTATCATAATCTTGTTTGCAGCAAATATAGAAAGCTACATTTGACAAAAAATCTACATAACAAGAATAAATGTTGCAGTGTAAATATGAAGTTAAAGAAAACAACGTTAACCAACTATAAAATGGTTAGATTGTCTGGAGGTAGACAGGTCATTAAAAGAATGACGTTGGCAACAGAACTAAATAGGGAAGCTGACAACAATTAGCGACACTTTAGAAAAAAAAAGAAATAAAGAATATTTTTAAAATTCATTTCTTGAATATTCTAACTAGAAATATTGTTCAGCAGGAAAAAAGTAGTAGGTAAAGCGCAGGTTCTTATTCAAAATCGGAACTGACTTCAAATATGATGTAGTAATTTGTGTCTAATTTGTGGTTTAATAAAAATTGACTTATGGTGCAGAATCATTGTTGCTAATGTGTGTATTGATTTAATATTACATAACAATAACAATAATAATATGACATAATTATATAATATTAATGAACATATTAACAGTTTTAAGCAATTAATAACTAAAATTTACAAATGTAACATATATTAAAACTCACACCATAATCGATCATTTTAAATTCATAATTCATAATTCATACATTAAATCATATATTTAAATTTTTATATGGTACAACGTATTTCTTAAAATTGAAAGTAACAGCAACAAGAAAACATGAGTGGCAAAGCCACATCTTCATTAGTTCCAAGTTTGCACTGTATCACAAATAATTCCTTTCCATTGTTTACGGTTTTTGGAGACGTGTATGGATATGTCAGTTCATTGATTTAACCATTGTTTCCAAGATAAGGTTTGGACCAAGATGGTGTGAAAATAATCCCGAACAGCATGCGTCCAAGTACGTTTCTGACCACATTTCTTCTTCTTCCAGTCGGTATTTGGACAAGTCAGGGTTACGGTACGTAATATTCTATCAGGATTTCTACGATGAATGTGTCCAAACCAGCGCAATCTTCATTGTCCCGATATCAAGAATGGAAGATTGTAAAATTAGAGATCATCTTAATCTTTTTTATCCAATCCCTTGATACGGAGGATGCGAAATGGGTGTTGTGCCAGATGTATCTGAGAAACCTTGCCTCCAATTTGTCAAGCTTTGTGATCTCTGATTCTGCGTACAACAGCACTGTGCAAACCAACAAACAATGTTCATTTCTGTGTTTGAATTGATGTTTTACCGGAAACATCTTTTAGTAGTGAACATTTTAGCAAAGCCAAACGTGGGCCTACATTTTAGTGCCTGTGGTAGGATTCGAATCCATGTTTACCCAGGTTTAAATCGAGCGCTATACCGGTAGAACGCCCCGGCACAAAGCAAAGGAGTATCGTGAGGTCTCCCCACTGACAAAAACTGCGCGCCGGAGCAAACCCGATTATAGATGCAAGATTAAAAAAAATTAAAAATGTAATGTACGATTAAGTGCAAACTTTTGTTACCCCGCGGTAGGTGCTGAGATGCATTTAGACCAAGTGCGCAGTGGTATAACTGGCGACAACGGTTATCGGTGTCACCCTGCTTATTATCACCAAAAAGTCTTATTTCGGAACAGCACTGCTTGCTTTCCCTGAAGAGGGGCCTAGAAAAAGTGGTTTAAAGATTGCTCGTCTTTTCACCAGGATGGCTAGTCGCGGCTAACTGTTAAAACTCTTACAAAAATAATTAAATGCCGTGATCAACAGGGAAGATATTGATGGTCAAATTAAAAAAGCACCATTATCAGAGCTCAAACAAAGCAGAACATAACTTGCGACACTATTGCCTGCTCTATGAATATTACTCGCAATAATGCATCAGTTATTATATTCAGGAATTGCCCATTAAAACCAAAACGTCCGCTTATTATTAGTATTAACCGGGTGGGTGCAAGGATACACCCAGATATTTTAAGGTATACATATACCATATGTAGCCCCTGGGCTAAGAAAGATAATCCTGACAAAAAATTAAGCGGCCTTGTCAGCCTTTGTGAACAGTGGCGCCGTAACAAGGATGCCGTTTACTAGACAAGAAACTTTGTTATTGTCCCACGTTTGTTACGCTCATCAAACCATCGAAGTTGATTGTTTATATGCCGTATAAATATTGAAAATAATGAAGAATATATTATGTCACCAATCAAAATAAACGAATCATTATCATTAAAAATAATTAACGTAATTAATTTTTGTGAACCTAATTGACGGAGTTTTAAGTACATGTTTAATTCAATCAAAGCTTCCGTGGTTGGGTTCGCATTTACTCACATTCAACAAATGACGCATCAGGGATGTTAATTATATGAATCGCTGTGGTATATTTTGATATCAGTTCCAGTGACTGTAAAGAAGGAACGCATGTTGGGATATATTGATTTGTTTCCATAAAATGCTTCTATTTCTTTATTGCTATATGAGGATCGTGTTCGTTATTAACATAAACATATCATAAGTTGGTGGCAGAGCCACCTCTTTATTAATTCCAAAGTATCAATCGTTTTTCAAATTTCTATACAAAATGGTTAAAGGATGCGAATTGAACTTGAAGGGATAAATAAACTTTCTTGGGTAGAATACCGCTTCCTTGCGACGACGTCAGTGTTTATATGAATTGACAAGACGATCGTTTTTAGAGTTGACGCCGGTTGACGTATCGACAAACCTAACCGGTTAAATATGGTAAATGGTTACCTTGAAATACTTTTTAAGCATTTTGGATGCACTCATTCACCAAATAGGAATCGAGTGAAAGCCCAGTTATACCGCTATGCACTCGATCCATGCTGTTTTTAGTCCAGATGCTTATTGACACCTAGTCCAGGATGCATTACAAGGAAGAAGAACAGTTAAAAATATTACCATCATTGAAGATTGAAACTTTATTAGCATCAATTAAATCCTAAGGATTGTATTTACTAAATGTCACTTGTTTCTGTCTACGTTATAAATATGTATGAATAAAATTAATGCAATTATCAACAGATAAATGCTAATACTGCTTGGTTTTTATTGTTTCAATGTTTAATGCCATTCACTTCAATCCAGTTAATAGCACAATTACTTCTTGGTTAATTCTATTTTTGTACGTTAAATATAGCAACACATGTAGGAGAACAATAAATTTTCTTGATTAATAAACGCTACCTTGGAAATAAAACAAGTTTTTGCAAAAAGTTAACAATAACGTTTGATTTTGTCATTGTAGTTTCCATTTACCAAGGCGGTTGTCCAGTTGTGCTGCTGTGTATTCAGTCCATCTTCAAAAAGGGATTATTTCAGAACATTCAACTATTAAACTCGATATATATATATATATATATATATATGTATATATATATATATATATATATATGTATATATATATATATATATATGTATATATATATATATATATCACTCCATTCCAGCTATGACTCAACTATATTTGGAATATGCAATAACTTCTGCAATTCTCCAACTACCTTTATATTGCCATTCTTCCGGTATATCGTTACATTTATAAACACTGAATTCCGGATGTTGATCTACCAATTTTTCATAAGTCAACTTGTCCGTTTCAGGTTGTATGGACCAGATTGACAACATAATTGTAAAGCCCGTTTCGGGTACTGCGTATTCTGTGTCATTTACACAATCAATATTATATCTTTTGAATCACAATTTTTTATTCCATTTCCGCTAGTTAAAACAATGTTGAAATCCTTTCTTAATTCACAAGTAGAATTAATTTTTCTCAGCATAATTTTCAAATTGTAATTTATTCAATCTGCTCCAACACTTCATCAGAATCTGGTCGATGATAGTGACTTGTGTTATCCGGCTCGTCAAAAGTAATAATACCCAAAGTTACATTGTCCAAAATAAGCTACTCAATGACGTTTGCTAATCAATCTTCCAAATCAAATAAAGATCTGTATTTTACTTAGTGTGTAAGCAAAATGTTTTTATAGTGGACAGTACTTCCAGCCCAATAAACTACAGCAGATGGCTGTCTACTAATTTAATTGGTAATCCAAATAGGTTCATCTCCACCGTCATACCAATCTGAAACCATGAGGTAGATGAAATATAAGTTTTGATTTAATACAAGATCATGCATAAAATGGTTAACTATTTATTTTTTTAATTTATGTTTGCTACTGTAAATATTTTACGGAAAGCATCTTTCAGTAGTAAACATTTTAGCAAAATAGAACATGGGCTCGCATTTTAGTGTCAGTGTTCGGATTCAAACCTATGCCCACTCAGGTCCAAATTGAGCGCTGATTAAATAAAGAAATCTGTGACCATAGAAATGTGACTTTGTAATGAGTTTGCACTTAAACTGTTTAAAAACCTCTGTTAAGTATGGTTTCAAATAAACATATATTTCGACTATTTACTTTATTATTATAATTATTATTGTTATTATTGTTATTATTATTATTAGTATTATTATTATTAAAAAACTTTTTAGCTTTACAGCAAACAGAAACAACAAAAACAATAAAACAAAGTCTCATAATTCAAAGAGAACATGAGACAACAAAATGTTTCCATGTATTTGAACATTATGCAAAATGGTTTACTTCATTCCATGAAATATTTACTTCAATTAAATCTTCTCGAATAGCTCTTAGCCAAGTTTTCTGTTGTCTACCAACATTTCTTTTACTATTTTCGATTTTCCATTTTAAAACCGTTCCTGCTAATTTGTGCATCATTTCTGGAGTTTCACTCAGTAGACCAATATAATTTTCAAAATCCAAACCTGCTAGTCTACCATAAGACAAATTATTCATAGATCTAGTCATAATAAAATCAATTACCAAAAAACGAAAACGGTGACAAAATACATCCGTAACGTACTCCCGTGATAATTTCGAAGATAGCATTAATTTAACGATTTAAAATTTCCACGTCAATTATTACATTTGTCCAGACTTTCTTTTTTAAGAAAAGTAGCATTTATTCCTTGTCATCCATTATTTGGAACTTGTTCAATATGCCATTTAGCATTAAATAAATGCGTAAGCCAACATGCTACAACGTTATTATTTGGTAGTTAAGAAAACACTAATTTAAGAAGATTTATATTTTTGATACCAAACAACAACAAAGGTGGTTATGGTAACTCGTTATTTGTTCCAATTTTGCACAGCATTCTTTAAATCTCCTTCTATTGTTCACGGCTATTGGAGGCGTTGTGCAGATCTAAGATTGAGTTTTTATTTTGAACATTATAATCAGCATTATGCTTTTACATTCTAAAATGGTATCCTCTTGTTACTATTAGTCATTTTTTTAAAATGGTCACGTTGCAAATCATACGTCGTAATCCTCTCCTTTCCTCAACCGCAGTTCAAATTAGTCAATGTGGAATGTATCATTAATGAAATAATAAAGCTTATGTTGATCATTATAATTGTTATGAATACTACTAACATTATGACTATTATTATTATTATTATTATTATTATTATTATTTGCATATTTATTAGTGCCACTCCGTCCTGTCAATGGAATATGTTTTCAATTCAACTTGTTGTTGTTTCTTCAGCAATTACCATATTTTACAATCAACGCGGCTCACTTATTGCCTTTTTATTATATATTAAAAAGAAAAAACATATTTGTAAATATTTATTTAAAACAATTGTAAATTATTTTGCATTATATTATATTATATAAAAAACTAGTTGTAACATAATTTTAATAATATATTAATTATTAAAGATGGTAAATTATAATGTAAACGGTTTTCTTTTTAAAAAAAATTTGTTGATTTAATTATTGCTGGTTGTCAATTATATAACCATAGCTGCCTTGAGTGCTGAAAATCTTTTCTACTTAAGTAACTAATGACGACATTAGTAGTAGTGATAGTAGTTTTTGTAAAACATATTTTTTTAAAATACATTTAATTACAAAATGGAAAATGCAAATAAAAATTATATTTGGCACAATTCCAACTTGACCATCTAAAAGAAAACAAAATTAAAGATACAAACTTTCAAATTCATGACTTAATAAAACATTGTTTTTATTACATTTTAATTCAAAAACGTTAGTTTTAATAAATATAATATTCGATAAGCACATGTCATGAATGAGAAATCTTGTGCAAATTGGCAACAACACACATCACACTAGTGATTTGGGTATAAAAGTTAACCGCTAAGCTACAACAAACAATTATTTTTTTCATTATGAATTTGGTTATACCACTACTACTAATAAAATAAATACTATTGTCATTATTCTCATCACTCGTATCATAACACCATCAATAATGATCAGATATGAACCAATCTAGTTCGTCTCAGGTGAGTAGGGTGGAATGAATACGGTTTAAGTGCATGAATTTGCAACCTGCACTGTGTACATATCATTTTAGCATGCTGTTTTATTATTTTGACATAGTATTTCAGCATTTTTACATATTCCGATAAACAACGGTAAACAAAAGATAGCACGACCTAGATATAACTTATGTTGAGTGAAAGCTGAAAGGAAACTAAATATTTGATTAGAAGAAGAACATTACTTAGTCAAATTCCAGGTTTACCGACAGAATAATTAGTAAAATTGGTTTTCCAATAGGCAATGACTGATGGTGAAAAACGTTTGTGGAAGACGATAGAAACGGTGGGGAAAAACCATTAGGAAAGATTGTATTAAAATGAATATAATATTATATGGCTTTAAACAAAATATTTTCTAAAAGTTCGAACACATGGAACCATTCGATTGCCCATATCTATTCTAAATTATTATGATTATTATGATTATTATTATGATTATTATTATTATTATTATTATTATTATTATTATTATTATTATTATTATTATTATTATTATTATTATTATTGGCATAAATACTCTGCAGAATTAGTTTTCAGCACTTTGTTCATGTTTCGTAATGCTTATTTTTAAAACAGTGTCTTGTGATAATGACAGTGATAACTATATAATCCCGATCATAATTAAAATAATCAATTTTTATAAACGTACTTGGCGAACTTTTAAGTACATGTTTTATTCGATCAAAGCTGCCGTTGCTGGGTGCGCATTTAGTCACATTCAACAAGTGACACATAAGAGAATATAAGTCAACTAGCTGAATCACTCCAGCATCTTCATATGATAGCAGTATCTTGATGTCAGGAGGCTATAAAAATTGAATTTATATCCTTGTATTTTTGATCATATCCATAAATTCCCTTATTGTCTAGAAAAAAATAAACAACAAAATTTACTTAAAAACTTAATATACCAATATATACCAATGTTAACAGGAATTGACAAAGTTATCTTGAGTGGCTGTAACAAAAACCAATATTTAATATTTATATAAAATCTACACAATTTAATAGAAAACACATCATTTTAAGTAGACATTATTTTAATTATGTTGCAACATAGAAATGCAAGATAAAAAGTATAGAAATCAAGGCAATTAGATCGACAAAAACTGTCATTACGTAATAAGCATTATGAAGTAACTGTCGGGAAATGAAAATAGCTTAAATAATTTAATCAAGGGAAACATTGTAGTACAATTTGGATGAATGATGAGTAGTGATCGAGATACATCGACCATTTTAAACCCAAAAATTTTAATGTGTAAATCCATAATGTTAGATTTTCCTATAGATGAATTTTCTGTCAATCAAGTCACTTATTTTAAAACGGTATATAACAATAACTAAAACAAATCAATTATTACCGTTATAGACCACTATACGAAAAAAAGTGTTTTATAATTTTTAAACATTTAACCGGTAAACATGCAAAAATATTTAGCTAAATTAAACGCTGCCATTACGTAATAAACATTATGAAGTATCTGCCGGGAGCTCAAATCCTCAGGATTTAATTAATGCTAATAAAGTCTCAATTTTCAATAATAGTGATATTTTTAACTGGAGCGGTTTTCTAGTCAAGTAACTTCATTTACTCCCCCCCCCCAAGTTCAATTCACATTCGACAAAAATTTGGTATATTTATTTATTTTTATTTTTTTATTTTATGTTTTCTACTTCGAATGTTTTACAAGAAACATCTTTCAGCAGTGGACATTTTAGCGAAGCCGAACGTGGGCCGCATTTTAGTGCCGGTATGGGATTCGAACCCATGCCCACGGAGGTCCGAATTCGAGCGCTGTACCGCTAGACCACCCCGGCACATATGAATTCGAGAATTTACTCACACCTGGAATTAATGAAACAGCGGCACTACCATCAACTTATGTTATGTTATGTTAGGTTGGGAGCTGAAAATAGCTCCAATATTTTAATCAAGGCAAACAAAGTGGTAGAATTTGGACAAATGGTGAGTAGTGATCGATATACATAGACATAAAACATAAAAAATTTTATATGGTAAACTACAAAGCTGTAGATATATATATAGATGATATTTCAAATGATTTGTGCTATTGAAACTTATAAAAAAACCAGGACGGTTTTATAAAGTATCCATAATCTCAAGTCTAATATTAAATATAATTTTTCTAGTAACATGTTTTTGGTGTGCAAAATTAAAATTATTAAAACAATTTATAGCGGTAACTAATTTGACTACATTTCTGGCTCTAGAACTTTTTTATAACACTATAATAAATTACTACATGCTGACAAGTGTACTATATTTTTAAACATTCAACCGGTAAACGTGCGAAAATATTTAATTTATTTAAACATAAACCATTAATAAATATGTAGTGAAATAGCAATTTTACCAATTGCATCCTCATTGTCCTTCAAGATTACCCATCCGATATCGGCATATACAACTACTGGTCCAATTCTCCGACTATTTTTATAATGCAAACGTTCCGGTATATCGTCACGTTTATAGACAATCATTCCACCATGTTTTCCACTCAACTTTTCATAAAGTGAATCAGCTGTTTCTTCTGATCTTGGCCATAACACCCACACAACTGCAAAACCAGTAGTTGGAGTATAAAAATCAGTGCTCTCTAAATAGTCACTCAGATATATTGTCTTATCAGGATCAATTTTTACCATTCCATTTCCGCTAGTTATTATAATGTTGACATTATTTCTCAACTTATCATTATTACGAATGCTTGCAGCATTATTTCCAAGTCTTTATTTAATTCTTCTATTTTGTCTAATAATTGTGTTGAATGTGGTCCATATTTGTGTCCTGCATTCTCAGGTTCGTGCATGTACACCATACCCAACGTCACGTTGTCTATACTCAGCCAATTTAGAGTTTCATGTATTCGGTCTTTGAAGCTGCGCGATTTCTTATACTCTAAGATGTATGTAGGTAATAAATTTTTGTATTTGATATTACTTCCAAGCCAGCATACTACAGCGGATGCGTGCCCATTCAATTCATTGGTAATCCAAATTGGTTCAGATCCAACATCAAACCATTCTGGAGTTAAGGGACTGTCATATTCAAAGGTTTCTTCTAAAATAGGGCCCCACATTACATAATCAATCATTTGATGCGATTCTACATCCAAACCAGTGACAATAAACATATGATTTGGTAATGCGTTGCTAACAAACTGAACTTGTAGATGTTCTGCTTGAAGTCCTAGGCTGCGTAATGTTTTGAAAGTAGATATATTTCTATTAGCTTTTTTAGCCAGTTTTAAATAATCCCATCGAAATTTGTCCAATGATATGAGTAAAAATTTGGTTCTAAATGCAGGAAAAATAAAATGTAGAAATACAATAAAAAATACAATTTTATTGTTAATCATGATAGACTAATAATTATGAGAAATAAAATCTTATTGTATATTAATTAAAAAAAACTTTAAAAATAATCTGGTAGGTCATCAATTGATTTTTTATTAAATATTAAATTATATATTATTGTTTGATGTTTTAATACTTGAAAAAACTTACTTTCACCACAAAAATTATTATTATTATTATTATCATTATTATTATTATTATTATTATTATTATTATCATTATTAACATTATTATTATTATTACTATTATTATTGTTATTATTATTATTATTATTATTATTATTATTATTATTATTATTATTATTATTATTATTATTATTATTATTATTATTATTATTATTATTATTATTATTATTATTATTATTATTATTATTATTATTATTATTATTATTATTATTATTATTATTATTATTATTATTATTATTATTATTATTATTATTATTATTATTATTATTATTATTATTATTATTATTATTATTATTATTATTATTATTATTATTATTATTATTATTATTATTATTATTATTATTATTATTATTATTATTATTATTATTATTATTATTATTATTATTACTATTATTATTATTACATTTACGGCAAAAAACCGTGCAAAATAATTTGGTTTAACACGTAATTTACCAAAAGTGCAACTATTTATTAATAAAAAACCAAAAAAAGTAAATGTATGTTTTGTAAAAAAATGGATTGCACGACAATTGTTTTATCGGTGATTTGTGTAATTTGCTGATAAAACAATGATTCACGATAAATAATTTGGGTAGAAAAACAAGATATTTTTTACAGTTTTTTCTTCTTTTATGAGAAGGGGTTGCTGTTTCTGGTTAGCATTCTTCATTTGGTTCTGTTTGCAGCGTCAATTTTTGTCAACCCCTTTACATAATCTTTTACACAATTTAACCTTCTTCTCTTTAGTTGAACACGGTTTCTTTTATTTTCTACTTCCAATGCCATTATTTTTTTTGTAACGTAGTTTTTTTCTTTACCTAGAATATGGCTGTACCACCTTAACCTTTTATCTCAAATTTTCTTATAAGCTTCGATGGCTTTTAGTTTTCTTCCACCAACTTAATTTTTTATTCTGTCTAATTTAGACACTTCCAACAATTATTGAAACATCTTCATTTCTAGTGAGTTTAGTTTTTTTCTTTTGGGCTTTTAATACTCCACGTTTCTAATCCGTAAATTAAAATCGAGCTCACTGTGGTCTTAAAACTTTTACAATTTGTCCTTGCTGTTATCCTTTTGTCGCACAGAACCCCTGTTAGTTTCCTCCGGTTATACCATCCTGCTTTTATTCTTTGGGCAATCTTTGCATTCAAATCTCCATTCTCTTCTAGCGATGAACCAAGGTATTTAAACATTCTTACTCTCTCTCAGCATTTTGATTTCCCTACCATTTTCTTTCGTTGTACTCATGTATACTATCTTTTTCATGTTAATTCTTAATCCTCGATGCTCCAGTGCCTTTCTCCATTGCTCTAACCGTCTTTCCAAATCCTCTTGTTTTCTATCGCATAGGAAAATGTCATCTGCAAAGAACAAACACTATGGAGATTCTATTTTAATAATTCTTGTTAGCACGTCAATAGCTAGATTAAACAAATACGGGCTTAGTGCTGAACCCTGATGCAGACCAACTTTCAGTGAAAAATCGTCATTCAGCCCCACACTGGTTTTCACCATCGTTTTTGTGTACATTTTATAACTAACATTATGCCTCTTTATGCATATCATATTGCACATAACTTTTGAATATACGTTAATTTTTAGTTTTTTTCAGTTTATGTAATTTTGTTATTTTATTTATTTATTTTTATTTTTTTGAGCTGATGTTACATACTGCTAATTGTCTTGTATTTTTATAATTGTACATATTTTTGTGTGTTGAAAGCTACTTCTACTGAAGTATCTAATCCAAAAACCAAAGTAATAATAATAAGTAGTTTTACCTTTTTAATAAAAAATATTAATAAGTATTGATAATGATTATACATTTAATTAAACATTTTTGTACATACTACTAATATAATAATAAGAATTAAATAAAAATATAAAGACATAAAGATTAGCAAAAGTGTAAGTAATGTTAGGTTAAATACATACCGTACTCAAATTGTGAAGCTTAAATTGACACGTATGAGTTGAATTCACAAGCATCAGTTCGCAATTTGTTTAAGCGGAAACCACTTGCATTGATACCTTTTCTGTTTTTGTCACAATCCGCAAATTGACTGATTTTAAATTTGCCACATTATTCCACGCCAATACTTGAAACGAGTTGTGGATATTAAACTTTTATTTGTTTGCGGTTTGAAAATCTACAAATAAAACTAATACAATCCTTACTCAGTTTTCAGGAGCACTTTTGATCTCATGCTCCTTCACACTTGTCTTCAAATCTGATTGCATACCTTTTCAAAATCAATAAACACCATATGAAATCCACTCTGTTATTTTTTGTTTTTCCACTTTTATTCTTAGAGAACAAATAGCATCACTTGAACTATGTTTAGGCATAAATCTAAATTGTTCTTTTCCACTGTTTACTTTTCTGCAAATTTTTCCATTATTAATTTTTTCCAAGGTTTTGAAGTGTGTGACATAAGCTTTACCCCCCTATACAGGGGATAAAATAGGTCCTGCCAAAATTAACACAGTGATATTGGTTGACTTTCCTCACATCATTTAAGCATATTAGGCACATCAACATTTTACTAAAATAATTCTTAAACATCACTTTGACAATACCAATAATTAAAACAATAAAAATATTTCTTTTTTACAAATAGCATTGCTTAAATTAAAAACCTAGAATTTACATATTTTGACAAGATAAAAATACTAAGATATTATTTGCTTAAAAATAAATTATATTATAAAATATGTACATATATACTAAATAAACAATACCAAATTTACAAATTTAGTATTTCAACAGATAACCATAGTTTTTTATAACATCTTTCAAACGCTTTGACCAAATTATTAATATAATTTTGTAAAATTTGATTTTTTAAGACATAATCCTCTAAACGTGTTTTGGATTTCCGTCCGATGTACCTCTTGTTTAAACTAACTAAAAAAATGTATTTACACTGAAGTCAAGGCAACAGATAATCATAGACTGCACTGTCTATGGTTTGTACTTTAACGCATATATATTAATGTAAAAACCGATCTTTAAAAAGAAACTGGACGGTTTTCATATATTTTTGTAAACTCAATGTTCTGCTGTTAAAAAAACTTTTTTTAATGTTTTTTTTAACTGCAGATTAATCTAGTTCATTCGGTTGCAAATAAGTGATTATAAAAAAGTTGGTAATTCCTCTTTTTGTATTTGTTGAATAGGTTTTATTCCGCTTCTTTTCAATTTGGTAATAATAAAAGGATCATCCCGTTTGCTTGTAGATGGTGCAAGCCCAAGAATAGCAGGACTATTCTTGGACATGTATAATCTTTTAAAACTCTGTATACAGTCTTTGTATTTATTTCAAATAAATCTGCAATTTGTTCAATAGTTACACCAAAATTACAACTTTTTTTATTTGTTTGTCATTTTTAGCAGTTAAAAAATTTGATTACACTCTTTAAACTCATTGTAATCACGTGCGATAAGTGATCGAAAATGTGCCAACGTTTTTAGAAATACGTCATTCGTTAACTTTTGACTTAATATAAATATATGAATCATCAAGTATTTTGTAATTATTGTATCAAAACATAAACGTCAGTACTAAACGTATTAAAGTTAAAAATAGTCAATATATTTATGCATTATAGAAACAATGAAATAAACGGACAAAATACACAAACGTTTAGAGTTACACAAACCGCGTTATATTCCACAAGCGCGCCAATAAAAGAATCCCGCACTTTTCGGTGCAGTAAAACAATCAATATAATATTAACAAAAATTGAGAATTATAAATATTAAAATATAAATATGTTAAAATAAGATTTGCAAAATAGTATAATAAATAAAATATTTGTTAAATAATAATAACGCTACAAGTTAAAGGTTCAAATTAAAATGATAAAACAGAAATGAAAGGTTACATTCATTAAATTTTCCTTTAATATTTTAAAATTATAATTAATTTTAAATTTTCTATGCATACAAAATTTTAAAACTAATTAATTTACTGTAAATAAAATGTATGCAGTAACGTGTGTTGGGTTTTGTACGCACTTGTAAGCAGTTGTAAAATTACGTAAAAAAATAATAATTTTCTTTAAAATTATTGTTCCGTAATCGTTTTATGTTATTAATTTAATATTTATATAATTTTTTATTTAAATGCTATTTATCCAAAAATTCCAAGACACTCAAAAATTTATAATTATAAAATCTTAAAAAACAATTAACATCAAGTATTGATAGCCCATATTATTTTAGCATAATTACTTTGTTGAATAAAAATAGTTCACTTAAGTTAAAACAAACAAAAATGGAAAAATAAGAGTTTATTGACAATTACCATTTTGGACCCTGTAGTTACCTCAGGTCTGAACGTCCTTCTTCTACTACTAGATTGACGCAATAACACTTTTTCTCTACTCGCCAGGCATGTTCTCTTTGTTTTATATTAAATTTAACAGTTTAGTTAATCTATCAATTCTATAGTTTCCCAAAAATTTCCATGCTTAGATAAATATTCCGTTTGGTATTGGAGCTTTTCTATTCTTCATCTTACTTACTCCTCTAATTATTTCTTCCTGGGATATTTCTTGTGTTACGTTTAAATTAAATGTTCCATTTTTAATCACTGCTGTAGAAGTTTCTTCATTTAGCAGTGTTTCAGAATATGCTTTCCATCTTTTCTTTATTGACTCTTTTTTGTTAGTACTTTTCCTCTTTCATCTTTCATTTGTTTAATGTGTGTCAAGTCTTATGAGGCTTTATTTCTGATCTTAGCAACACCAAATAACCTCTTTTTTCCTTCGAATGTCTTCAGGTCTTTATACATTGTATTCCACGCTTTTGCTTTTGCTACTACTGCCGCTCTTTTCGCTACTCCTTTCTGCTTGTTGATATTCCAACTTGTCGGTTTCCAATCTATCAATATCCTATTTCTTCTTTCTAATTATCTTATCTTTAACAACTTGGTAAACTCTCATATTCCATCACTAAGATTCTTTATCTACAAGCGCTTTCTTCCAAATTATTAACTCTAGTAATTGCTTTGGTGATTACTGCACTCCTTCTGAAGACTACCAGTTCTGTATGACCTCGTTCTCAAATTGTTTGGTCAGGTTGTTTTCCTTTAATTTCCAACATTTTGTTATTTTTTTCTCAAATCTCCCTTACCCTCTTTTGCTCATTTCTAAAACTTATTTTTATTATTTTTTATTAGACTCTATTTATCACTCTGCAGTCACTTACCCACTTTATATCTGTTCTCCTCGCTGTTAGAAAGTCTATCTGGCTTTGTCTTCTACCGCTCTGATATGTAACCAGTTGGTTTCTCTCTTTTTTAAAACATGCGTTGATTAGGGCCATGTCTTGTAAGACCATACACTCTAAAATTCTTTTGCCATCCTCATTTGTATCTCCAATTCCCCATCCGCCGTGGCATCTCTCAACACTTTCTCTAAACTGTCCTACATGTCCGCTTAAATTAGCCCCAAGTATTGTTTTTTCTATCAGAGGAATGTTGCTAATTATTTCCTCAAGGTGTTCCCATAAATTATCTTTCACTTCTTCCTCATGTCCAGCTTGGGGTGCGTATGCACAAATAATATTAATATAAGAACCACGAATATTCAGTTTCACCATCGTTTCTTGTTTACTAACCATTTTTACTTCAACCAGATTCTCTTTTTTTTGTTTAATAAAATAATAGCTACTACATTCCTTTCTGTCTTCCCACTGTACAGTAGGTTATGTCCTCTAGCCAGATTGAATTGTTAACAGAGACGAGATGGGAAGATAAAAAAGCGAAACCTCCCATCTCGTCTCTTGGGGGTATAGAATGTCTAGCGATTTTTCTTTCTTTACCTGTTAACAATTCAATGCTTAAGGTGTTCATTCTCAACTTTCCTTCTATACATCTCCTTTGAACTAACTTCTTTAGTCTGATTCGTCCGTTACCAGGTTGCCCTCATTGATTTATCACATGACTCAGACAACGGTCATGAGCGTGGCTTTTGGGGGACGCTCTATTGTTTATCGAACCAACATAAAACATTTTCAACCATTTGAGTGTTTTGGCGTAGGTTTTACTGCCGGATGACCTTTCTGAAGCAAACCCTCCTCCTTTATCCAGGCTTGGTTGGTTCATTTCTAATCACTAGGCGGAGTAGACCTAAGTTTTAAAAACATGTACTTACAGTAGTTAGAAAAAAGCACACTTTTAACAAGTAATTATAGGTTTAGTATTATGAATAACAAACTATCAAATAAAAATTATATCTAGTACCTTAAATAGTACAAATTTTGTCTTAATGAAGGACGTTATTCATGATAAAAGGCAATACACTCACACGACGGTCATTGATGTTTTTGAAAACAATACTTTATGTTATATGTTTTCAAAGATGACATACCAATCTAGGTTTATTAGTTTATTTGTTTTATATTCAGATGTAGACATCTGACAACCTGAAATCCAAAAATAATTATTTTATTCAGTTACTACCTAACATTCCGAACATAAATATTATTAAGATTTTTTCAGTATACTAAAGAGTAGCATCAATAAGCATAATAAAATTAAGACATTGTGTAATTGCAGTCAGTTTGTTGTTCAATATGAGATGAAATAAGCATATATATCAACAATCTCAATGACAGCATTCCATACCGCTTGAATCAAGTGGTTAAAAAGAAAGACGATTACATTAATTCTTAAATATTATTATGCAATTAAATGCTTAATAACTGAAAAAAAATTATATGTTTCCTATTGTTCTTGTATTGGTTTTATGAATTAATTGTTCAAGAACAAAAGTGATGTGCACTAAGTCAAACAATTATTTGCTCATCAAAATTAGTAGATAAAATATTGATACTGCTGATTCCTCTACATATCTAGAATACAATATTGGTAAAGACAAAAAAACCGAAGTTGATGTTAAAGCCAGACTTAGAAAGGCAATATCAGTTTTCCATAGAGTTAAATCAATATAGTCATGTTCTTCCATTCGCCTGAAAACAAAACTTCGTTTGTACGCATCAATAATCATTCCTACGGCAATATATGGGAGTGAAACATGGAAGCGAACAGTAAAGGTTGATAAGATGATGGATGTTTTTTATCGCCGTGTTTTAGAAGTATTTTAAAAATTACTTGGTGCTATCACATTTCAAATAATGAGATCATAAGAAGAACTAACATTCTTTAGCTCCATGACATCATTACAATTAAACAACAACAATTACTTGGTTAAATTCTACGTTTACCGCCCAAAAGGCACCCTAAACTAATATCAATCAAATCTTAGCCTGATGGTGGTTTAATACTCGCAAAACGATTGCTTCCAAAATATTTCAGCTAAGTACTGAACATGTTTGTGGTGCGTGAATTTACCAAATGAACATAATTTAAACTATCATTTTTTAATGTTTGTTTCTTTGGATGTTTTACAGAAAACATCTTTCAGTAATAGACATTTCAGCGAGGCTGAATGTGGACCCACATTTTAGTGCCGGTGGTAGGATTTAAACCTATGTCCACCGAGGTCCAAATTGAGCGCTGTACAGCTGGACCACCCCGGCACCACTTTTAGACCATTTTTAACTTTATTTTAGTAATAGCAATTTATTAGAGATTAACGGCTTTACATCTAAAGCATCGTAGGTTAAACGCATAGGTGGTCAGTTATTAAGGATTCTTTTAACATCGGTTAGGAAATTCAGCAGTCTTATGATTAATAAATTGTTCACAAACTAACGCTTGCAATGTTTTCTTTACTGATCAAATTATTCTTTTCTACACTCCACCTCTATAACTAGCATACGGAAGATTGAAGTGCCAATTAACGTCTAAATTAGGCAGTTTGTTGTTTATTATGTCCCGTGACCAGTACTCTAACCACTCTTTTAGTTCTGATTTTGCTCTCACTACATTAGAACTATTGTCACTACATATATATGCAGTATATATATAGTGAGTTCTACTCTTTCTATCAATAAATAAATTTTTAGACATCAAGTGTACCACATTTATGTGAATGGCTTTAATGTACATACAAGTCAACAGCCATTCATAACATTTTTCTTTTGCTAGACTCTGTCATACATAGGCGGGGACAAAATAATCGATATCCACTACCGATGGTTTGGTACTTCAGTTCGTGTCACAGACACAAGTGCCATTAATTGCTCAACTAAGTTGAGTGTGTATTTGCGGCACGTTATGCATTTATGAAGAATATGTTTTGCGGCAACACCGTTTTTTATAATCCAATATATTTTTTAATCAAGGTCAAAGCTTGTGTTATTCAGATATAACATTCTATTTGATGATGGGCTCTAATGATCATTTCCGTTACAATATGTTTTCTTGGAAGAATGCTAGGATTGTTAAAATGATGATCAAACCACGGATTCTGTATCCGACTTCCTGCGCAAATTATTTATTATTATTTTTTTTTGCCCGCATTTTAGTACCGGTGGTGGGATTCGAACTCGTGTCCACCGAGGTCCGAATTCGAGCACTGTACCGCTAGATCACCCCGGCAAATAGGATTAAAGGACAAACATTGCCAAAAGCTTTCATAAAATCAATAAAATTGGCTGTAAATAATTGTCAACATTTTTGACATTGCACAATGTTACGGAGAGTGAGTATATGCTCAATACAACTTTTTCCTTTCCGACAACCAGTTTGTTGTTCTTGAAGATGTTTATCTACCGCATTACTTAGACGATGTATAATTACAGTGCTAATTATTGCAATTGTTCAGATGTCTATTTTGGGAAGAGTAGCAATTACTCCTTGTTGTCAATTATTTGAAACTTGTTCATAATGCCGTGTAACATTAAACAAATGAAGAGGATAGTAAGCTACTACGTTACCTCTATGATTGAGTAAATCTGCAGTTACCTCGGCATGTCCTGCTGTTTTATTGTTTTTTAACTTTTAAGATGCATGGATTAATTCAGTTACAGACATGTCATTAATACATGTTTCTCGATTTTGAATTACATTCATATATTTTTCGTTATCCAATTCTAATAGGGATATTGGCACGAGCTGATTAAGTGCATCTTTAAATGGCTCTACCCATCTAGATGATTGCACATTATCTGTTAGAAGTAAACGACCATTTTTTAAAATTAGAATATTGGTGTTTCTTATAACTAGTGACAGTTATTTTATAGTGTTACACAGTTTTGGAATTATTTTTTGCTGCTGCCATATTTGCTTTTTTGCATGTGTTTTTTAACCAATCACTATTATTTTTGAGGTTGTTTTTTTAACTTGTTTATCTAAAGTTTTATTTCCATTTGCAAATATTATTTAAATAACAGGATTGTTAGACCGATGTTATTTTAATTTTGTTTTCTTTGTGAGATCGGTTAGATTGGAAGAGATTTTAAAATGTGTCTTTTAACAAACCGTTGTGTTGCTTTGGGATATTTGGCTGGTTAAGTATCTCAGACGAAAATAGAAGTAATTTTTTAATAATTTTTATTCTTTTTTAACAACCAAAATGTAATCAGAAGCATCATTCGTACCGTGATATGCACATACATTTTGTAAAAAAGATAGCTATTCTGTGCTAATACAAATGTAGTCAATTTTGTTTGTTATTTTTCCGGGAACGGCGTCCTCTTATTCTTTTCATAGCTGTATATAATTATTACAAATCTCTTGTACTTTAAAATTAACCATGTGGCAACAATATAACGGTAACCGTCAAAACAACAACATAATAGCAAAATTATTCCGTGTTTAAACATTTTGCCAAACTCTTCGTTTGATTTCATAAAACATTTATGCAGGCTAGATCTTTTTAAATAGTCCTTTGCTACTGTGGTCTACCCACTTTTACCATTAGCAATTGTCCATTCCAACATTTTTCTTGTTGATATTTTAGATGATTAATTTAAAATTTGAATAAATTATTTTTCTTTGTCTAATCAAAGATAGATCCACATTTTGGCTATTACTGATTCCTGTGTTATAGGTCGTGCTACCATTTTTTGATGATTGTTTGCCGCAGTAGCGTCCTTGTATAGTTTCCGTACCTAAATACAGTTTCACATAGGTCATGTTCCTAACCTTGCACTTCCTTTAGATGCAATTAGTTGTACTAGTTTGGATATCCTACAGCATTACGTAACTGTGCCTTATAATAATGACTCATTCAATGTATAATAATTTTGATTATTTTTTAAAAATCACATGTTTACTGTATTGACTATATTTATATTCATTAACATATAACATTTTACTTCATTTTGTTCCCATTATTTGAACTACTACTTTTTCAATTTTGTTCTTATTTATTTCTTTATTTTTATTGATGGTGAAAATGTATTTTACGCTGAATGTATTTTCAATGAGTTATTTAAGTTTAATGCAATAATAATAATAATAATAATAATAATAATAATAATAATATTAATAATAATAATAACAATAATAATAGTAATAATAATAAAATAGAAACGATTACTACCTGCAATACTCAAACTTACATTATTTCTAACTAAAGAATTTAAATTGTTTTAATTTTTAATATATTTAGAGGGTCCAAAATAGGACTTATCAATATGCTCTTATTCTTTATTGTTTTCGTTTTAACTCGAGAGATCTTTTTTGCAGAAGAGTAACTATGCTAAAATAATATGACCTATCAATACTTGAAGTTAATTAGATAATGACCTTGTATAATAAAAAGATTGCAATATTTATGTTTGGGGCGTAACGTAAATAATAACAAGTACACCTCATTTTATTGTATTTTGCTAATTTAAGTTCCATGATGTATTGATAAGTAGCTATAATTTTAACTCCTACGACAATCATTTATTGCATTTTAGTAAGTAAACATTTAGTCATAAAAATCCAAGCTTGGCGGGTTTGTGGAATAACTCAAATCCTGTCTCGTCAGCCTAAGTCAACCAAACAATTTCGTTATTGACAAAAATTACGTTTTAGACCAATTAGTTCATTCTTCTGAATTATACTTATACTGCCACCACTTACGCTAACAGTAATAAACATTAGATACAATTTTTGTTTCGTGCAATTTCATTACATTTTAACCACTCATAGTGGTCCCAAAATTGGTTGGGATAGGCGGAGGAGGGTTTGATCGGATGAATAGCAACCGGGACTTTGCTAAAGAAACAATCCAAGCAGACACCATCTTATGAAACTACGACAAGGATGTGAAAGCAGCATAATTCCAATAATGGGGTTTGTCTAATTTCAATCTTCAATTTGAAACAAGCATAAAGAACAATCTTGTTGCCAAAGTGTTTTGAAATTACATAATATTTGTAATCATTATTATTATTATTACTATTAACCTCAACAACTGTATGGCACTCTTTTGTATCGTCAAGTCAAGATTTTGGAATATTGATATTTTATTCGGTTTCTGACATCACTGTTTTTACTATAGTGCTTCCACTAGTTCGCTGTTATTTTGACGGGAAACATCCTTCAGTAGTGAACACCTTGCGGTGGTGAACGTAGGCTCTGCTTTGATGCTATCACACTCAACAAAATAATTCCACAAAGGCAAAACAACTAATCACAATATTTAGGGTGTTACTACATTGTCACATCAATAGAAACGTCTTGTACGTTTCCGAATGATGAGTTAAGTGAGTTGGGAGAGATGTAAACAACGATTCAAAATAATGGGGGTTACCAAATAATATACAATTTATCTTGTATGATTTTAGAAGATAAAGTTCAAAATATGAGTGCTGTTATTTACAAATTTCAGACTCAACATTTCAAAGTAAAATGTAATGTGTATTTTAGTAAAGATTATACGTTTTTGCATAAATATGTTGTTTGCATGTCTTATTTACATAGTTAATATGCTGAGAAGTGTTCTGGAGTTACAAAACTAAGTCCGTACTAACATTATTTTAAATAGTAAGAAATGAATAAATTTTTCTTTAAAATTATTGTACTCATACTTTTAGCAAAATGTTCGGCAACATTATTAACCTGTTTAAAATAATCTTCTGGTGTACATTTTCAAAATCGTAATGTGTTTTTTAGGACAACTTACAAATTACTGGATGTTTGACCTATTGAAATCGCAAAAATCTTTGTTAAGCATTTATGTCATATATGTTGTAAAAAGTAGCGTTTCAGTGGGTTTAATTAGTATTTTGATGGACTGGGATTCAAAACGGTTAGCAGAAGTTGTACAAAAGAATAAATGTTATTCTAATTGTTGTTATTAGAAAGTCAAACCTTTTTCCCGATATGATCATGCATTTCGGTTAATACATTTAATTTTTTGACAAATTATATGTTTTTGATTTAAGTTTTATTGCAAGAATGGATGTTGTTATATATTATGAATAGAAATTATTTTTGCCAATAATGTTAATAATAGTAAAATAATATTAATATATTAATGTTCTTCCTTTATTCATCATCCATTACTTCGGTTTTTACTTTTAAATATTCATTTGTTGTTAAAAAAAGACAATTAAAATGGATTGGCCATGTTTTACGTAGATCGCCCACTCATCCAGTCAGAATAGTTATGGAAGCCCATTTATTACCCGGATAGAAAAGTAGGCCAGCGGCCAACGGAAAATTTGGACGGACATTGTAGCACGTAAATTCAGTCCTTTTATTTATGCTAAGCTCCCTTGTTCAAATGAATTACTTAAATGGGTGTCCCTATGTAATCAACAGAGATTATTGAAAGGGTTTAACTCGGGATGTAATTAACATTTAATGTCAGCACACCTCAAATGTCGTTATTTAAGTACACATTACAAAAGTTGACATTTTTGTAAATGTTTTAACTTTTGGACTACCCTGAGTAATATTAACCGGCGGAGAATATTTATCCCCAATGATAAAAACCAAAAGAAAGCTCAATCTTCGATTTACAGAATCTTTAATGCCAACGAGACTTTGTTGTTGTTGTTTTGCTGTAATTATTGTCTTATTACCCCATGCTTATTTTTAAAGCAAAAGGGTTTTGTATAATAATAGTAATATAATATATATCTTTTATGCGAATTATTGAAGAGAACAAAAAAGTACTTGCAATTGTTAGCATTAAGGAGTTTAAATATTAGAATGAAGTCATTCAGAATTTCCCATCTTTTAAAGGGAAATTAAGAAAATGATTAAACGTCACATTTAGATTTTTAACCAAGTTAACTGGTGCAATAAATTGCGAGTTTAAAGCATTTTCTATAATACAACTAATTAAGTAAGATTTAATAATTTTTTTCTATGATTTTGCTGGGACCAGATAGAATATAATTTGGCCTAAAACTATCTGGTTTAAACGTGCAACTTGACATATGAATCGGACGAATTAAAACACGTTTCCAGATTTCAGATAGCTTACCTAGTTAACTAAAAAGATTAAAAATAGAGGAGCTGAAGCTGAAACACATTCTTTGATAACTCTCGAGTAAGGTTTGTTAGTACCTCTCAAAGATGATTTGAGTTGGGAAAGGTATTTAGTGACTAAACTAGACGTAATGGTGGAACATCTTCAATTAAAAAAATGGAGTAAAGCTTTTAAAATAAAAAAAATGATTCTATTAAAAGAGAGGAGACGGTAGATAATTGAGAAAATAGTTTGCTTACATAAAGGTAAATAAATTATAACAGAGTCAAGACAATATCCGTGTCATGAGGAATCTGAAGACCAAAGAGTAGAGTAACTCATACCATTTTTGATATAGAAGAAATAATCCGTACTATTAACCTTTCGGTACTTTAGCCAGACAACATTGTAGTCTTTAACCAGCAGTTCATTGTTATGAGTGTCATCGGAGAATTATGTTTTCGTAATGTCAATAATATAAGGCTTAATAACCTCAACTAGACTACATAATTTAGACAACTTTTTTCAAAAGACTGAATGCATTATTGCAAAAATGTTTAGAGAGGTTTGGTTGGAATAGGTAGCAATGATCTTAGACAGTTTACATGATAATGAACGGGGACGTGACTGTATATTGAAGATGCAGGAAGAGGTTTCATCGGATTTAAGAGGAATCAATGTAACTATAAAGATGGTCGATAATTTGAGGTAGACGATTGGTGCTAGAATGCACATCTTACCTGTCCTATCAGCAGTTGAGTAATGTTTGTGCAACCGAATTTCATGGTATTTTTATAATTTTTAAAAATATTTAATAATAAAAATAAAACTTTAAATAAACAGGTAAAAAAGCTGCCTCAAAAATAATAGTAGTTGGTTAGAAAACGCATGCAAAAATATTTTCAAAAATCTGTATAGCACTGTGAAATAATGTTCGGGAGAACCTGAATATTCTAATTAAAGGAAAAGATAGTCGTTTACTTCTAACAGGTGGTAAGCAATCATCTAGATGGGTAGGGCATTGTAAAGAAGTATTTAATTAGCTTATGTTAATAGATTCTGATAACAATAAAAACAAATATAATGTAAATTTCTAATAATGTTATTTACTTAAACTAATTGCAGCAATTTTTTTCTAGTTTGGATTAGAAATGAAATCAATCTTGTTAGTTCTTGTTTCCTCTGTGAGAAATCTGTATTTACCTATGTTTATTTTTGTAAGCAAAAAATAAAAATGGACTACCCTAGGATGTTTATATCCAATGATGATGATGTGAGCAAAAATATGGTGTCAACACTCATTCTACAATGACTGTTTAGTGTCAACAGCTTATCATCATTATCATTTATGCTCTTAGCATAGCCATGTAATCCAACATTTGAAAAGTAGCTATATCTACCTTGGTATAATTTTGCATTAAAATTGCCAATTAATATATTAATGTACCTAATAGAATCATCAATAAACAAATTTTGTAATTAATCTTGTACTAACATTCCACGTTGCAACATTAGTTATTTTTATGGCATCAACGATTCTGAAAATCGAAAATATAGTAAAACGGCAATAAATAAGCGCAACGTTGGCGACCTTGACTGTAAAATGTAGTAATTGCTGAAGAAACAACAAAAAGTTGAATTGAAAACATATTCAATTGACAGGACGGAGTAGACACTAATAAATACACTGACAAATACTACTAATACTACTACTTATAATAATAATAATAATAATAATAATAATAATAATAATAATAATAATAATAATAATAATAATAATAATAATAATAGTCATAACATTAATAATAGATATGACAATTATAATTATTAATACAAGCTTTATTATTTTACTAAAAATAAATTCCACTTTGACCAATTCCAGTTAGGTTGCTCTCAAAGACTCCTCCTTTATCTATTTTAAATTATTTTGGGTTAAAACTAAGCGAACGTTTTATTATCAGAGGCGTCGTGCATATTTAAAATTGAGTTTTATTTAAAGAATTATAAACATCATTATGTTTTTACTAGTTCTAAATGGTGTCCGCTTCTTGTTTTTAGCAATAATCTAAAAAATAATCAAGCTGCAAATCTTACGTCCTAATCCTCATCTTTTCTCAATCGTAATTGGGATTGTTCAACGTAGAATGTATCTTTAGTAAAATAATAAAGCTTATATAAATAATTTTAATTGTTAGAATTATTATTAATATAATAATAATAATTGTTGTTATTATTATTATTGTTAATGTTATTATTATTGTTTTATTATTATTATTAATATTATTATTATTGTTATTATTAATATTATTATTATTATTATTAATATTATTATTATTATTGTTATTATTATTATTGTTATTATTATTGTTATTATTATTATTGTTATTATTATTATTATTATTATTATTATTATTATTATTATTATTATTATTATTATTATTATTATTATTATTATTATTATTATTATTATTAGTAGTAGTAGTAGTAGTAGTAGTAGTAGTAGTAGTAGTAGTATTTGTCAGTAAATGTATTAGTGTCTACTCCGTCCTGTCAATGGAATATGTTTTCAATTCAACTTGTTGTTGTTTCCTCAGCAATTACTATATTTCACAGTCAAGGCCGCTAGCGTAGCGCTCACTTATTGCCTTTTTATTATATTTTAAAAAGAAAAAACATATTACTAAACATTTATTTAAATTTTTATTTAAATGAAACAATTGTAAATTATTCTACATTATATTATATAAAAAATGGACAAGTTGCAACTTAATTTTAATAATATATTAATTATTAAAAATTGTAACTTATAATGTGCACGGTTTTCTTTTTTTTGTTACTTTAATTACTGCTAATTATTTATTATCTAATTATACCTGCACTGAGTGTTGAAAATCTTTTCGGCTTAAGTAACTAATATCCATATGAGTAGTAGTAGTAGTAGTAATTGTAGAAAATAATTTTTTTAAATACATTTAATTACAAAATGTAAAATGCAAATAAAAATTATATTTGGCGCTATTCCAACTTGACTATCTAAAAGAAAACAAAATTAAAGATACGAACTTTCAAATTCATGACTTAATAAAACATTGTTTTTATTACATTTTAATGTTAATAAATATGATATTTAATAAGCACATGTCATCAATGAGAAATCTTCTGCGCCAATATGAATTGGCAATAACACACATCACACTAGTGATTTAAATATAAAAGTTGACCGCTAAGCTACAACAAACAATTACGTTTTTATAATATATTAGGGTAAACCGCTGCTATTAATAAAATAAATACTATTGCAATTACTCTGATCACTCATATCATAACACCGTCAATAATGATCAGATATAAACCAATCTAGCTTATCTCAGGTACGTAGGGTGGAATGAATACGGTTTAAGTGTATGGATTTGCAACCGTGCACTGTGTACAAATCAATTTAGTATACTGTTTTATTTTTTGACATACTATTTCAGCATTTCTACATATTCCGGTAAACAACGGTAAACAAAAGATAGCACGACCTAGATATAACTATGTTGAGTGAATGCTGAAAGGAAACTAAATATTTGATTAGAAGAAGAACATTACTTAGTCAAATTCCAGGTTTACTGACAGAAAGATCAATAAAATCGGTTTAACGCTAAAAGATTTTCCAATGATGGTGATAAACGTTTGTCAAAGACAATAGAAAACGTGGTAGATTATGTATTAAAATGAATATGAAATTGTATAAAACAAAATATTGACTAAAAGTTTGAACACATGTTTTTTTAAATTATTAGTATTATTATTACAACTATTATTATTATTATTATTACTATTATTATTATTATTACTATTATTATTATTATTATTATTATTATTATTATTATTATTATTATTATTATTATTATTATTATTATTATTATTATTATTATTATTATTATTATTAACTTAGATACTTTTGTAGAAGTATCTTTTAGCACTTTGTTCATATTTTGTAATGCCTAGTTTTAAATTAAAGTGTCTTCTGCTAATGACAGTATATATAATCAATTTTTGTAAACGTACTTGATGACTCTTTAAGTATATGTTTAATTCGATCGAAGCTGCCGTTATTGGGTGCGCAGTTAGTCACATTCAACAAATGACACATGAGGGAATATAAGTCGATTAGGTGAAGCACTCCAGCATTTTCGTTTGTTGGCAATATTTTGATGTCAGGTCCGGAGGCTATAAAAATTGAATTCATATCCTTGTATTTTGGATCATATCCATGAATTCCCTTATCGTCTAGAAAAAAATGAAGAACAACATTTATTCAAAATCTCAAAACACAAATATACGCCAATGTTTACAGCACACATTTACTAAGAAAAGAAAAATTTTAACGGACATTCTATTTGTGCTAAGCCTCCTCGTCCAAATAAATTACACAATTGGATGTCTCTTTTGCTTACCGTACTAGAAAGATTTAACTAAAGATGTAATTAATATTTAAACTCAGCACATACCGTTAGGTGCATATTGCATAAGATGGTGTTTTTGAAAACTTTGAACTTTGAACTACTACATTCAACCGTTAAACATGCAAAAATATTTCATTTAATTAAACATAAAACATTAATAAATATGAATTAAAATAGCAATTTTACAAATTGAATATCTTCTGTTCTTTAAGATTATCCATCCCATATCAGCATATACAATTACTGGTGAAATTCTGTGACTATTTTTATAATGCAAATGTTCCGGTATATCGCTTCGTTTATAGACAAACATTCCACTATGTTGTCCATTCAACTTTTCATAAATCGAATCATCTGTCTGCTTTGACATGGGCCATAACAACCACATAACTGCAGGTTCATTATTTGGTGCATAGTAGTCGTAGTAGTATAAGTAGTCACCCAGATATATCGCCTTCTCAGGATTAATGTCTACCATTCCAGTTCCGCTAGTTATTATAACGTTGACATTATTTCTCAAATTATCAGTAGCACGAATTATTTGCAACATTATACCTAGTAGTGTATTTATTTCTTCTATCTTGTCCAATAATTCCTTGGATTTTGTTCCATATGTATGTCCTGTGTAATCCGGTTCGTGAAGGTACACCATACCCAAAGTCACGTTGTCCATACTTAGCCAATCAAGAATTTCACGTATTCGTGTTTCCAAACTACGCGATCTGCTATATGCTATGCTGTATGTAGCTTTTGTATTCTTGTATTCAACTTCACCTCCAACCCAGCATACTACAGCAGATGCGTGCCCATTTAATTCATTGGTAATCCAAATTGGTTCAGTTTCAACTCCAAACCATGCTGAAGTAAAGGGATAACCAAATTTGGAAGTTTCTTGTAAAATAGGGTCCCATATTTTAAAATCAACCATTTGATGTGATTCTACGTGCAAACCAGTGGCCATAGATACATGATTTGGTAATGCGTTGCTAACAAACTCAACTTGTAGATGTTCTGCTTGAAGTCCTAGGGTACGTAATGTTTCAAAAGCAGATATGTTTCTATTAGCTTTTTTAGCCAGTTTTAAATAATCCCAACGAAATCCGTCTAATGATACGAGCAACAATTTTGTACCAAATGCAGGAAAAATATAATGTAGAAATACAATAAAGAACACAGTTTTATTGTTAATCATGTTAGACTGATAACATTGAATTCGTTTAAGTGGACTAAAATTTTATTGTATATTAACTAAAAAAACTTTTAAACCAAATTTAGTAAGTTATTAATCGATTTTTTTTATTTATTATTTATTTATATATTATTACATAAAGTTTTAATATTTTAAGAAACTTAATGTCACCACAAAAAGATTGTTATTAATATTATTATTATTATTATTATTATTATTATTAGTGCTGAAAGCTACTTCTACTGAAGTATCCAAGCCAATAACCATAAATAAAAATTTTAAAAAATAGTAGTAGTAGTATTAGTATTATTATTATTATTATTATTATTATTATTATTATTATTATTAATAAAAAACCCTTTTACTTTAAAAATAACCATGTGGCAACAAGATAATAGATACCGTAAAAACATAATAACATAAAACATTAAATTTATTCCTTGTTTAAGCATTTTACCAAAATGTTTGTTTGATTTCATGAAGCATTCTTTTCAGCTAGATCTTCCCAAATCGTTCTACACTACGTTTTCTGTGGTTTACCCACTTTTACTATTGACAATTGTCCATTCCAACATTTTTCTTGCTGCTATTTTGGGTTTTAAACTTAAAATTTGAATGAATTATTTTTCTTTGTTTAATCAAAGATTGATCCGCATTTTGGTTTTCACTAATGCTTGTTTTCTCGGTCGTGCTATCATTTCTTTGAGGTTTTTTTGCTGCAGTAGTTTCCTTTTATAGTTTCCGTAGCTAAATAGATGTTTCACATAGGTCATGTTGCTAACCTTGCACTTCCTTTCGAGGCAGTTATAATAATGTAAATAATAATAATAATAATAATAATAATTATTATTATTATTATTATTATTATTATTGCTATTACTATATTTTTATTTGTAAAAATATTTCCTGTTGTAAATGTTTTATGTAAAACATTTCTCATCAGTGGACATTATAGTGAGAATAAATGTCGGTCTACTCTTTACCGCTAAATCACTTCGGCACGTGTTAATTGAAAAGGTACATAGATAGATTATGGTACAATTTGTGACTGTATATGTTAAAGATAAAGAAAGTCGCAATTCAATTTTTTTGACATTTGTTTGATAGGTTTTTTCTGAAAGTCATTAGTGGATATTTATCACATTTATAAATTGGTAATATGACGATTATTAATCACATTCCTACCCATTTGGATAAGAATTAAGTCAGTAAAATATTATTGTAATGATATAGAAATAAATTATTATTATTATTATTATTATTATTATTATTAATGTACTTGTTATAATAATAATAATAATAGTAATAATAATAATAATAATAAATTGACCTTAAAAATTGTTTAATTGCTTTACCTCTTTTGTTTTGTAAAATGAATACCAACGGTAAAAAAATGACTATGTTAACGACAGAATGACGTTGTGATAACTTTACTTAAATAAACAATTACTACGGTTGTAGTTATTATGGTTGTGGAAATGACTGCTATGGTATTGGCACATATGTGTTCATATAGTTGTACAGTTTCTGTTAAAATTTATACGTAATTTAGCTACTCTGTGCTCTTCTATCTCCCGACTCTCTCGGAGCTTATATAATTACTTATTAATTAATAATCTTTTTCATTTAGATTAATCAGATTTTGGTATCTTTGAGATAACCAACCAGTAGACATTAGAAAATATACACACAATTCTACTAATACCTAGACAAGAACATGGATCGATTACCACTAACTGCTCTCCAAATTCAGGAATAATATATTTAATCCGACAAAGCATTACATTAATAATTAAAAAATTATACATTTAAATTTAATATAATTATAACGTTATAATATTAACTGTAATTAAATTATAATTACTTAAAAATACGTTTAAACAATTTTAGTAACGTAACACTCGCGAGGTAAGGCGCGCGTCACGATACACGTCCATTGGAGCGTTATTCATCTTTTTCCCTCTTCTTTTTTTTTGAAGATTATTGCAGTGTTTTTGCATTGTAATACGCAACTTTTATTATTATTATTATTATTATTATTACTATATATTTATAATTTTTGCTTGTTTTCTATAAATGTTAACTTTCACTATCTACCATGATTGTGTTTTAATTTTAAATTTTTTTTTCTGTAGCTAAGCCCCCTTTACCTCACCATCCATTTCATATTTCCTTCCTGAAAATTTGAGACAATTTGAGAACTGATTACTAAAAAGCGTTTTGGCCAATTTGTGAACAATCCCGAATCCTGCATCGTCAATTAATTTTAAATTACTATTGACCTCGAGAAACCGTTTAATTGCTTGACTTTTTTTCGTTCTATAAAATGAATACCAACGGTAGAAACGATTACCATGTTCATGACAATATACACCATGTTATAAAAATAATTTCTAATGTTTGTTTAGACAATTAACAAAAGATATATGGTAAAGTTTGCAACAATTTATAGTATTTTGAATAGAAAAAAAATGCACGAAACTATGATAATATTGGAAGAAAAAGGATGACAACGGAAACCGACGGTTAAAAATGTTTATAAGATTAAAACAAATTACAACAAATTTATTTAAACCAGTATACTACAACTTCTTCTTTTCTAAAAGTCTGCTTGTTGTTCTCAAACATGTTTATCCATCGCATTACTTAAACGGTTTAATTTTTTCGCACCAATTATTGCAATTGTTTAGACTTTTTTAAATATAACAATTACTCCCTATCGTCAAACATTCGAAACTTGTTTATTATTGTTATCAAAAGTTATGACGATTTTTAGCGTAAACTGATTAAGTACGATTTTAAAATGTTATACCATCTGCATGATTGGTTATTATCTGTTAAAAGTAAACGACCATCTTTTTTTTAATTGGAATATTAGTGTTCTTTCTAAATCCCGACAGTTGTTTCACAGTTTTATACAAAATCCTGGAATCATTTTTCCTGCTGCCGTACCTACTTCTTTGTATTTGTTTTCTAACCAATCAGTTTTATCTTTGCGGCAGCATTTTTTAACCTGTTTATCTAAAGTTATTATCAAAAATTTTTCAGATCACAGGATTTTTAGAATAATCTTTCTCTAATTTTGTGTTTTTTCTGAGATCAGTTAGAATTTAAAAGTCTACTGAAATTTATTGTTTTTCTTTGATATAACCACATCGTCTATCCAGTACATTAGTTACACGGTCTATAATTGTTTTTGATACAATTTCTATTGTTCATCAAAATTTTTTTCTTTTAGTTTTTGAATTATATTTTTTAACAAATCGTAAAATTGTTTTGAAAAGATTAAAGTAATTTTTGTGTTTTTTTTTGTTTTAAACAAAAATGTTTTAACAACAAGATTGTGATTAAAACCAACATCCACACTGCAATATGCACCTAAATCTTGCACAAATGATTACTGTTTTGTGCTAATATAGATGAACTCAATCTTGTTTGTTGTTTCATTTGGGAAAAATCCATATTTCCTTGTGTAGATCTTTGTGAGCAAAAATATAGTGCTGAAGAAACAACAAGTTGAATTGGAAACGTATTCCATTGACAGGATGGAGTAGACACTGATATATATGCAAATAATAATAATAATAATAATAATAATAATAATAATAATAATAATAATAATAATAATAATAATAATAATAATAATAATAATAATAATAATAATAATAATAATAATAATAATAATAATAATAATAATAATAATAATAATAATAATAATAATAATAATAATAATAATAATAATAATAATAATAATAATAATAATAATAATAATAATAATAATAATAATAATAATAATAATAATAATAATAATAATAATAATAATAATAATAATAATAATAATAATAATAATAATAATAATAATAATAATAATAATAATAATAATAATAATAATAATAATAATAATAATAATAATAATAATAATAATAATAATAATAATAATAATAATAATAATAATAATAATAATAATAATAATAATATGATAATGATGATAATGATGATGATGAAAAGGGAGAAGAATAGTCATGATTGTTTATTATTATCGCAAAACCCTTTTGCTTTAAAAATAAGCATGATGCAATAAGACAACAATTACAGCGAAAACAACAACAACAACAAATTCTCGTAATTCAAAGAGAACATGAGCCAACAAAATGTTTCCATGTATTTGAACATTCTGTCAAATGTTTTTCTTCATCCCATGAAACATTCATTTCAATTAGATTTTCCAGGAATAGTTTTTAGCCAAGTCTTCCGTAGTATGTCAACCTTTCTTTTACCATTTACAATTGTCTATTTCAAAACCGTTTTTACTGGTCTTTCGGGCAGTAAACGTAGAATTTGACCAAGTAATTTTTTTCGTCTAAATGTAATGATGCCACGTAGTAAACGAGAATCAGTTCTTCTTGTGATCTCATCATTTGAAATGTGATCGCGCCTGGTAACCTTTAAGATACATGTAGGACACCAGCGATAAAGAAGAATAGTAACAATAATAATAATAATAATAATAATAATCACTTGGTTCAAACAAAACACCGAGTGTACTTTAATGATTGCTTTAAAGTGTTGATAACTACTCAAACTGTTAATATGTTGTTGTTTAGTATCAAAAATATAAATCTTCTTAAATTGGCATTTTATTAGCTACAAAACGATGCCATACATTTTTTAAATAAAATAACAAAAAACAATAACAGATTGCAACAAATGTGCTAGATAAAAAATATGGCTTTATCAAGAAACAATGGATTTTATTAGTCTCTTTAAATCTAACTTTTTTTTACAAAGAAAACAAAAAATTAAAAATGGATCAGTCTAACAATCCTGTTATTTGGAAAATATTTAATAATAAAAATGAAACTTTGAATAAACAGGATAAAAAAGCTGCCGCAAAGATAATAGTGATTGGTTAGAAAACAGATGCAAAAATATTTCCAAGTCTGTGAAATAATGTTCGGGAGTTAGAAAGGACCTGAATATTCTAATTAAAGGAAAAGATAGTCGTTTACTTCTAACAAATGGTGAGCGATCATCTAGATTGGTAGGACATTTTAAAGGTAGATGATAAAACCAACGGTAGATGATAAAACTAACCAAGGGAAAAAGTTACGAAAAAAGGAACCAATAAAAGTCAGATAACCTTTTGTGTGAGTGTATGATCAGTCGTAAGTTGGAGATGGAAAAGTTTCAAAAAATACGACCAACTTTGCACAATGACGCAATACAAATCGTATAGTGCTATGTAAATATTGATTTTTCCACTTTACATACATTTTCAAGGTCAAACAATCCCCTTTTTGATAAAAGAATGCACCAACGAGATTCACACTCACTCACAAAAGCTACTTAATAGCGTGACTAAGCAAAGTTCAATCTATAAGGATTTTGTTAGCTTACTTTTACAAAACGTTATTAAACAAACAATTAACAAAAACAATTACTTTTAATTGGTAACTTGGCAACAGTGTGAACTATTACCTTATTATCTATTTTCTGGGTGTTTCTGCTTAAATATTTTTCAATAAACATTGGACATTCAAAATAATTAAACCAATGCTCGTATTTGCAATGCTGTTGGTAGAACTCAAAACCAATTTTTAAATGAGCTGCCCCCTCAAATTCTTTGATTACTACTTTCACATCTCTCTAGCAATTGTACTTGCGACTCAATCAGTCCACAGTTGAAGCGAATTCTATCAAAAAATGACACGGAAGCCAAAATTTTAACATTAAATATATCATGAAAAAATATAATAACCAATATAACAATCAAATATAATCAACCAATCAGAGGTGACCTTTACATCAACTTATCAGATTAATCCATGTAACATTCATGTTAAATCAAAAATACTTGATAGATAGCGTTTACTCAATGCTCATATTTATAGTGCCATTGGTAGTATTTAAACCCATTTCTTCGTAGTTTTGAGTCCAACGCTCCATTAACTACTAGATAAGTTGTGCAATTTAAGGTAAAACAGTGATTTTGTAAGTAAAATGCATTTAACCAGTACGTGCTAATGATTCTAACGATTAGAGTAATGTTTATAAAGTCTCAAATTTCAACATCGGTGATATCTCGCACTGTCCCTCCATCACGTACTGCATCCCTAACTAGGTACTCCTAGACTAACACAGCAGGAACCAAGTGTACAACGGTCTAACTGGGTTTGCACGTCAGTAGGTTGATGAAAATATATATCTAGGATACTTAAAAAGTATTTTAAGGTATGTGTATACCACATATAACTATTGGGCTAAAAGAGATAACTCTGACAATAAATCAGCCGGCTTCGTCAATTTTTGCAAACAGTGATGCCATCACAAGGATATCATCAACCAACCAAAAAACTTTGTTATTCTTCTACGTTTGTTATGCTTATCAAACCATCGAAGTCGATTGGTTAATATGCCGTACAAAATAATTGTTTATTTGTTTGTTCATTGTGGTTGGTAATATAGTTAATTCTATATTATTTTCTATATTTGCACATCATATTAAGAAATTAATTTTAATGGTTCTATAAGCATAACAACCGGTAAAAAGGAACTAAGTTTTGTAGCTGATTAGCAACATCCTTTGAACAACCCTCCTATTTCCAAAGATTGTCTCATTTTTTTCACGGTTATCTCTCTTAGCCTAACGGTTACCTTAAAAGATATGTTTGCATCCATTGGCTATAACAGAAGCCCAGTTATACCATTGTGCACTTGGTTTTTGTTATGTTAGTTTAAATGTTTGGGTGCACCACGTGGAGGACGAACAGTCAGGAATATCACAATTATTAGAAATTCAGGCTTAACGAGCATTACTCCAATCCCTAAGATTATTAATGACCTGTACAATAACTATTGATTCAAACATTGTATTCAATAACACACAATCATTGTGTTTTTTTTTTGTTATTAATTTAAATTGCACTTTAAATTGACATTAAAGATCATACTTCTAACACAATAAATTTTAAAATATTGAATTAATAACTACAGAAATAATCAATAATAACATTTATCGACTATTACTATTATTGTTATTATTATTATTATTATTATAACTACTATATATTAATAACAAATGCTAGTGACTAAAGGCAGTAATATTGTGAAAATGTTAACGTTAACAAAACTTGACACAATCATCTGTTTTTTATTATAACATTTGTTAAACCAACGGGTTGCATACTTTATAAAAATCTCGAGTGTACCTAATTGTCAAGATCACAGTCGTCGGTTTTAGTTCCTAGTCCAAAATGCATCGGCGTTACCATGATTATTATGACCGGGGTAACAAATGAGACTAGAATGCTAGATTGAATTGTGGACGAGCATAAGTTTAAACCTTGCCACTTTTCACTAAACGTAAATCCTCCTATAGTTTTTCTACACGTCCTATTGTTGAAACATGAAATATTCTTGGTCAAACGTTTTACGAGAAAAATAGTTTTTCATTAAGTAAATATTTAGTCGGATCCACATGTTCATCCAGTACCTACACTTGAAACGTTTGTTATTATTATTGTTAGGAACCCTTTTGCTCTAAAATAAGTGTAGAGACAACAAGATAACAGTAACAGTAAAAAGAACAACAAAGTTCTTAGCCAAGTTTTCTGTAGCCTACCAACATTTCGTTGACCATTTTCAATTGTCTATTCCAGAACCGTTCTTGCTAGTGTTTCGGGCCGCAAACGTAAAAATTTGCCAAGTAATTTTCTTTATCTAATTGTAATAATGTTATGTAGTGAACAAGAATCAGTTTTTTTCATAATCTTATTATGTAAAATGTGATTGCCCCAGGTAACCTTTAAAACACATCCACCATCTTGTCTGTTCGTTTCCACGTTGCACTTCCATATATCGTGCGTACAAGCAAAAATAAATTCCTGGCTGGTGATTCCAATCTTTTTTATGATTAAGAACAATAATCTGCAAAAATTACCAATAACTAAATTAATGTTGGGTCCATTACAACTTAAAGCTTGTTCAAACCCCCTCTTTAAATGAATATATCAAAATGTTGATGTTGAATTGATTCACACCGAAATGGGGATGAGGAAGGAGGAGAGATCAATAGTAACAACTCGGTCTCTTTGCACAAATAGTAGAGTAGCGAAAGCACAATTCCGATAGTTGCAACATTTGTTCAACTATGCAATTGGTGTTATTTTATGCCAACATATTTTCATAAATTGAAGGTGTGTATGTTGGTACAACGCCCATTGCCAACTTGGAATATGCTGATAATGCTGTTCGTCAACTGCAACACGCATGCCTTGTAAAAGTTTCCGGTAAATATGGTTTAAAAATCAGCCCTCTCCCCAAATTATCATGACGTCTCAATCCCTTGATGCGAGGTCTCTCCTAAATGCTGTACTTGGCCTATTTATAATTATGGAGTAAATTGTTAAATTTCTTTATCACTGCTCCATTTAGAAAACTTTCAAAGACATTGTAGAGACAAAAATCGTCAATTCTAACACCAAGATGAACATTTTCTCTTCACAGTACTTCCGTATGTATGAAAGTGAAGCCTAAACCTTTACCGGTTCAAAAATTATGAAGTTCAATAAATTTGAAGCAAAACGTGTCAGATACATTTGGTACAATATCTCCCTGAATTCGACCAAAATATGCAATTTTGTCATGATCGCCAATTTCAAAATCTTCCACCATTGGTATCACAACAGCAAAATGTGGGATGATTTGGATACGTTCTTAGTGGAAATCCTGATGCAAAATCATAACTTTGACTCGTCCAAATTCCGATTAGAAGGGAAAAATAACCAGATAGGTACTTGGACGAATGCTATTCGGGGACAATCTCGACGCTCATGCAACAATCTTGTTTCGTCATACACCCCAGCACGAAGGTTCAATGTGGTCACCTCTTCATTACTTTCCACATTTATACGGCATATTAGATAAAAGGCTTAATAAATGTGATAAACTTAGGACAATAATTGGCTATTAGACGGCATCACTATTTACAAACAATAACGAGGCCGCTTGAATTTATTTGTCTTAGCCCAATAGCTACATTTGGTATAGACGTATGCCTTATATCTATTAAGTACCTCCGCTGTAAGCTGGTACCTATCAGCTGGAATGGAAACCCACTTACACCGCTGTGCACTTCTAGATGCCTGGAAGCACCTAGTTATAGATGCACTACGTGGAATTGACAGTCAGGATTGTCATTAAAAAATGAGACTTTATACGAATTACTTAAATCCACTAAAACGAAAGGATTTTATTTTATTCATATTTGCTACTTTCAATGTTTTGACGGGAAACGCATCTTGCATCAGTAGACAATTTAGCGCCATCGTTCGCAAAAATTGACGATCCCCTTGGTATTTTGAATGCATGCTTATATTCATTCACCACCTCTATGCATGCGGTTCCTAATCCAGGTTAGTTTGAGTTTACAATGTAACATGGAGATATGGATTGTCACTAACGGTAAAAATTAAAACTTCGTCATCACTATCCAAATCTTCATCCCAAAAACAAAATCAACCACGTAACATTTATTACGTTCAGAAATTGCTAATAAAAATTACAGGTCATAATGAACAAAGTCATAAAGAAAACGGACAAATAAATCCAACACAAAACTAGGTACAAAAATAATCGATCATTATCATTTCATCAAATAGGACTCATTTGGCTGGCGAAGCAAGTTTAAAAACTGTGCATCATCCACATTGAAACGACTGGCGTTTCTCGGATTGCGAACAAGTCCATTCAAATAATCTACACCGTCTTCTTCGTCACTGTTGTTTGCTTGAGAATTATCGACTGGCAGCAGGAGACTTTGCTTGTCCGAAGATGGCATTTTACCATGACCACTGCTGTAATGTTTGCGGCCGTTCTGAGCATTCAACCGACGTTCGAGCAGATTCAAATCGGGTTGGTATTGTGACGATGAGGGTTGCTGAATAAATGGCTTGCTCAGGAGTACACCCAAGGTCATTAAAAGAGCCATGCCAATTGTTATAATTAGGACGATGCTGACTGAAAACAAATGTAAAAATTATTAGGGAGAACGTTGTCATCAGTGCATCAAAATCAATGACGTTTTACTTTAAATTTTACTACCTTAACTGCTTTACAGGAAACATTGTTCAGTCCGAATTTAGTGTCGGTGGTGGCGGAGATCGAACCCATGCTCACCCAGGCTGGAATCGAGCGCTATACCGCTGGACCACATCGGCTAATTCCTTAATTATCCAGTAGGATAATAATAATCCTGAAGATTTGAGCAATGCTTACAACTTTCATACCTCCTTGAGGTGCATGTTCGAATCAAAGACCGAGTGCACAGCAGTATAATAGGGCTTCCAAGTATACACTCAAGGTGCTTTAAAAATCAGGTGGTTGTGAATATTGTATCTGTCACAAGAATACTATCAACCAGCAAGTTTTATTATTTGTTGTTCATATAATTTTCCCCGTCGTATATAAATCCGTGTTCCAATAAATCATGTGCCATAAATATAGACGTCGTTAATAAATGGCTGTGTTACCAAGAGTATGATATTATTATTACTGTGATTCGTGATGTGGCCGCATCATCCATATTTGTATAACCTATCGAACAATCGACTGCAACAAGTTCATAAGCGTAACAAACGTAACAAAGTTTCTTGACTAATAAATGACATCGTTGTAACGACGCCACACCCCGTTCGTATAGCCAATTCATGCGGTTGTCAACTCAATCCTTCATCCAATCGTTAATCCAAGTCCAATATGCACCGAAAGGATTTTTAAAAAAGGATTACAACCATAAATAGAAATTAAAACATCGCAATCATTATTTAAATTGCCAAGGATGTGGGTAATGTTGAGAAAGTTTCAATATCCAATAATGGTGATATACCATATATAGCAGCTGGAATAAAAGAAATGCCTATGACAAAACATCAAACGGCCTATTCATTCATTTTGGTTGGTGACGTGGTTACCTCTTCATTATTTCCCATATTTATACATGTAGAACGATCGATTTCGATGGCTTGACAAGCGTAGACAAACGTGGAAGAATAACAAAGTTTCTTGGCTGGTAGACGGCATCCTTGTGACGTCGCCACTGTTCGCAAAGATTGACGAGGCCGCCTGATTTTTTGTCAGGGTTATCTCCCTTAGCCCAAGGGCTACATATGGTATACGTATACCTTTAGATACCTTTTAAGTATCCTGGGTGTATGTTCGCACCCACCCGCCGTAGCGGAAGCCCAGTTATACCGCTGGGCACTCGGACCCTGCTGTTATTAGTCTAGATGCCTGTTGGCACCTAGTCCAGGATGCACCACGTGGAGGACTAACAGTCAGGAATATCACCATCATTGGAAATTAAGAATTTATAAGCATTACTCAAATCCTCAGGATCATTAGCATCCCAAACGGCCTCGCGTTCACAAAGATGACGTCTACCAGCCAAGAAACTTCGTTATTCTTGTACGTCTGTTGCATTGATCAAGCCATCGTTTTAGTATACTATTGTATGATTATAAAAATAATATAGAGAGGTTTCTTAAGTTATTCGTATACCACATGTAGTACTTGGGCTAGGGGAGATGACCCTAAAAAATCGGGCTACCTCGTCAATTTTTGTGAACAATAGCGCCGTCACAAGGATGCAGTCTACCAACCAAGAAACATTATTATTCTTCTACGTTTGTTGCACTTGTCAAGCCATCAAAGTCGATCATTTTATATGCCGTACAAATATGGAAAATAATGGAGAGGTGACCATCATCACGTGATCACCAACTACAATCAAATCAATCGTCTCACCAATAATCAAATCCAATTGGGATCCAAACCTCCACTGAATCGGTTTAGCCAGTCGATGACCGTCGCGCAACAAATAGGCTACACGCGACAGACTGCCGTTGTTCGGCGCTGGTTTCGTCAAATCGAGTATGTGGCACATGAGCACGTACAAGTCGACCAAGTGCATAGGTTGGAGCAATTGCGTATGAGGAAACGATCGAAATGATGGCCCAGAAGCCATCAGAAATGGAGACATTTCGTACCAGTCTGGGTCGTAACCGTGGTCACCCATTTTTTCTACAATTACAATTTGTTTATTTTAAAAAAGTTATTATTATTTTACTGTCAGAATGTTTTGCAAGAAATGGACCTTTAACAAATCCCTAGACGTAAGGAACCGCATTTAGTGGATTGGTGGTGGAATTCAAGATTATATCCACCCAATTTTGCTTTAGTTACCGTTACCATCGTGACACAAAACAAAAGATAATGTCAGACAATGGAGTACTCTTTGTCAACCTCCTTTTGGACTGCAAAATGATCATTGGGCAATAGTATTGTTAACCACATCGTTAATAATAGTCACATCTTCATTAGTTCCAAGTTCGCATAACATCCCGAATTCTCATACGAAGAGGATTTCAAATGTGAATTGAACTCGTGGGAGATAAATGAAATTTGATGTTTAGAAGACCACGTTTTTGTATCGACACCAGTATTCACAAGAATTGACAAGGCGATCTTCTTTAATGGAATTGGGGGGGTTAAGGGATTCACAAGCCTAACCGGTTACTTATGGTAAATGGATATTTTAAGATACCTTTTAAGTATCTTGGGTGTATGTTAGCACCCATTCGCTGAGCGGGAGTCCAGTGAAAGCCCAGTTATACCGCTGTGTACTCGGTACCCGCTGCTATTAGTCTCGATGCCAATGGGCACCTAGTCCAGGATGCACCACATGGAGGACGAACAGTCAAGAATACCACCATCATTGGAACTTGAGACTTTACATAGTCATTATTCAAGGATTCAGAATGAATGAATGAATGGATCTAAATAATCACAGTAGTACATATCACATAGAACACAAACATGTAATTACTGATTCATTATTTGAATATGGAAGAAATTACTTTTTACTTTTAATGGGCCTTAGTATTTTGCTTTCGTATACAATGTTCACTTATGGATTTGCCATTATTAACGTTGGTTTGCACTGTACTTTTATTGCTATTTTGTAAAATGTCATGTGAAAACAACATCGCTATTCCATTTTTATGACAATCTGCTAAGAATGACAATAAACTATAAATTGTATAAACAAAAATTTATCTGACTATTTTTTTAAACAAAGCATTGATATACAACTTTACACAATATAATAAAAGGTGAACCACAAATCAATAATATATATATATATATATATATATAACTATATGTACTTTATAATTGTAACTTTATGTGGTGAATTAATTGATTAACCATATTTCACGTTTAAATGTTTTTAGTATTATTATTATTATTAACATCATTATAATTGGACGAAAAAAATCAGTTGGTTAAATTCTACGTTTACCGCCCGAAAGACCAGCAAAAACGGCTTTGGAATGGACAGTTGAAGATGGTAAAAGAAAGGTTGGGATAGACCACTGAAAACAGGAAGATCTCATTGAAATGAATGTCTCATGGAGAATCAAACAAAAATTTTGGCAAAATGTTCGAACATATGGAATCATTTTGTTGCCACATGTTCTGTTTTGAATTAAGGGACTCTGTTGTTGTCTCTTGTTGCAATATATATATATATATATATATATATATATACCCAAAGTTAGTGAAAGAGCCACATTTTCATTAGTTCCAAGTTCGCATAGCATCCCTTTCCATCGTTCACGGTTTTCAGACGCATGTAGGAATATATATTAATCCATTGACTTAGCCATTGTTTCCAAGATAAAGTCCCAACCAAAATGGTGTAAAAATCGTCCCAAACAGCATCCATCCAAGTACGTTTCTGATCACCTTTCCTTTTCTTCCAATCGGCATTTGGATAAGCCAAGATTACGATACGTGAGATTGTATCGGGATTTCTACGAAGAACGTGTCCAAACCAGCCCAATCTTCGTTGTCGCGATACCAATAATAAAAGATTGTAAAATTGGAGGTCATCTCGAATTTGGCAGTTGCTGATCTTTGTCGTCCAATCTTTTGAGAATGCGAGATGGGTGTTGTACCAGATGTATCTGATCTCTGACCCTGGAAGAGTTTAGGTTTCAGCTGCATATAGAAACACTGTGTGAACCAATAAGAAAATGTTCATATTTGTGTTTGGATTGATGTTTTTCGTATCCAAAGTGAATTGGCAAGCCTTCCAAATGCAGCATCAGCTAAACAAATTCGACGATTTACTAGAAACAATGGTAAAGTCGTTAGACTAACATATCTGTACACGCTTCCGAAAACCGTAAACAGTGAAAGGAATTGTTCGAGATGTTATGAGAACTTGAAACTAATAAAGAGGTGATTTTGCCAACTTTTAATATTATTATTTACTTCGTTAGATGAACTGCCGTCAGAAGTAATTGAAGAACACAAATAAGTAATTTCCATCATATTGGGGAGCACATCACTTAATACAATCCTCGCATCAGGAGCTTGAGACGGCAAAATAACCGATTTTTTTGGGTTGATCTTCAGACCAATTTAACAAAAAATTTTACAAGGAGATCCAATGCATGCTGCAGCTGAACTTCATTCTCTGCTAGAAGGAAAGCATCGTCAGTGTATTCTAAGCCCGTAACGGGCGTAGTATACCGTCCATTTGTATAGAGATCTTGGTAAATATAGCATCAATTGCATAGTTGAACAAACGTGGAGCAGCCACACAGCCTTGACGAACACCACTGCAAATTTCAAATGGCTTTGTAATAGATCTGATGCAATTGTGGATTACAGTAGTTGTGTTCTTGTACAGAGCACGGAGATTCTCAAGTTTCAGGTGTTCCATCACGTAACAAAGCGATCCAAACTTCTTTTTTGTTCAGCGAATCACATGCTGAAGAGTAGTCAATAAAGGCAACATACGTAGGATGCTGAATCTTTACCCAAAATTCAAGAATGCGTCGAAGCATATAAATTTGATCGATACATCCCATACCAGGACGAAAACCAGTTTGGTTAGGACGAGTGGTTTTCTCCCTCTCCGGGCGGATCCGTTCAATTATGACTGAGGTGGCAATTTTGGCACCTATGCAAAGTAAGCTGGTACCTCTGTAATTAGCAGGTATTTACCGATCTCCTTTCTTGTAAACAGGATCAACAGTAGCGAGGTGCCAGTCTCCAAGACACTGCTCCGTTGTCCAGAAATCCGTTATGATGCCACACAGGTCTTCAACAAGTCGCGAGAAACCGTATTTGAAGATATATGGAGGAATTTTGTCGAAACCGGCAGCTTTCCTAGCTTTGAGTTTTCTGCAAATGCGCATATCATCAAAGGTGGGGGGGGTTCTACGGATATTGAATAAGATGCCGAAGGAACTGTGTCAAGTGTGGATTGGTCTTGTAACCATCCTGTTGTAGTTTCAGGATGCTTTAAAGTCTGATTAAAGTGGAGTAAACAGTCTTCGTTAAAAATGCCATACATTCCAGCTTTAACTTTGTTACTACGGCGTAGTTGATCCAATTTCTTGTAAACTTTCCCATAATTGTTATGATTGGCAGAAAGCTCTAGCTCATCTGCTACAGAGTCCCAATGTTTTTGCTAGTCCTTCTCATAACTCTTTCAAAATTCCGCACGCAATATCCTTGCTTCACTTTTTCTCAAAGTTTTCGTAGCTTGTACATAGAGGTCACGAGAATTGGTGGACAACCAATTTGGGCCTTTCAAGTTAATTGAAGAGGGAAGTACCAAACTAGTTGTATCAATCTTTTGTTTCAAAGTGTTCCAAGACTGATTTATTCCCATATCATAATTCGGGACAGCAACTGGAGCTGATAAGTAGACTTTGGAAAATTTGGCTGTATACGTGTTGTCTGTGAACAGGGAGTAATCCGGAGCAGCAATACCGGGTCTAGTCTTGGCAGTTCTTAGGCGTAGCCGAAACGAACACGAAACAAGTGAATGGTCAGTCATTATCATTTCCTGTTCGACAGCTATGAAAGCCTATCCGTTACCCGGATAGAAAAGAAGGCCAGGCAGCCAACGGAAAATTTGGACAGATATTGTAGCACGTGAACTCAGTCCTTTTATTTATGCTAAGCCCCCTCGTCCAAATAAATTACTTAATTGGGCGTCCGTTTGTTTACTCTATGTAGCCAACAAAGATCATTGGAGGGATTTAACTCGGGATGTAATTCACATTTAATGTCAGCACACCTCAAGTGTCATTCATTAAATGCACATGTTTTTGTAGATGTTTTGGTATTTGGACTACTCTGGGTGATAATAACCGGTAGGGGGTGTTTATCCTCAATGATGATGATGGTTCTTCCCCAGAATTTAGATCAGATTCCCTAGAGGTCTCGGCTGCTGATTCCATAACATATTTTCTATTTGAGAGAAGTTTCATGTTTGTCTGTACAGGATAAAAACCTGAGGCCTAATCAGGCCACATATGGTAAATGGTTACCATAAGATATCTTTTAAGCATCTAGGGTGTATGCTAGTAACCATTCACTGAGCAGGAATCCAATGAAAGTCGGATATACCACTGCACACTCGATCCCTGCTGTTATTAGTCTAGAATGCCAGTCATATAGGCACCTAGTTCAGGATGCACCACGTGGAGGAAGAACAGTCAGGAGTATCACCATCACTGGAGTTTGAGACTTGATAAGCATTAGTCAAATCCTCATGATCATATATATATATATATATATATATATATAGGCATCTACACTAATAACAGCAGAGACCAAGTACACAGCGGTATAACTGGGCTTTCACTGAATTCCCGTTCAGTAAATGGGTGTTAGTATACACCTAAAATACTTAAGAGGTATCTGAAGTTATCCATTTACTATATGTAGTCAGTCAGACTCGTAGATCTGCCAATTGGCATCGACTCCGAAAGAGATCACTTTGTCAATTCCTGTGATCTCTGGCGTCACCATAAGAAAGCGGTCTTCTGACCAAGAAACCCCTTAAATTCAATTCGCATCCCACCTTTGTATAGGAATTTGACTATTTACTTTATTAAATAAACCACCGTCAGAATTGTTGAACTTAAATGAGTAAACTGGTTTATATTGGAAAGTATAGCATCACTTGATTATGTTGGATCAAAACAACAGCAAGTTTTTTAAATGGATCTTTGAATCTGATTTACCAAAATCCAATTAAATCAGTTGTAGCTAATTAACTACAATACAAATACACAAACAAAAGTAAGGAGGTAGCAGAGGTAGCTAAGATACAAAACTCGTGACTGAGTGATCATGGGTTCCAGTCCCACTTAGATGTGGTACCTCGTTTACAGTTTTGATAAATGTTCAAATGCTAGAAAAAATGATCTGTCAAACTTGCAAACACTAAAAACCAATTTTAAAAATAAAAATATCAAAAACAGAACTTAATCGATAAAAAGCAATTAAATACAATTGTAAATATGCTGGTTTTTAAATGTTGTTTAATAATATAGGTAAATTGTAAGTTAATAAAAAAGCAGTAGAAATAAGAGTTGCTTTTGTGGTAAACAAATATATTTATAGTATGCAAATACCTAAGTTATTTGAGACATCAATATATTGGCTAATGAATATTGCTAAAGTATTATTTAAAGAATGTATTAGTGTGGAATGTTACTTCTAACAAAACATCTCAACCAACAATCACTAATAAGAATAACAATAATATTTCTCAGAATAAACAATGCTAATAATCCTAAAATTTTGAATAATGTTTATAAATGCATATATAAGTAAACAAAACCTTCGATTATTTGTCCCAATTATCTTCATTAGTCCAACGACTATATACAGTGTAAGTATACTTAAGTGCTTATTCGCTAAAGCGAAAATCTACTTATATTATTGTGCACTCCGTTTCGGGTTTATTTTAATCTGTCCAGAATGCGCCACATGACGTTAACAAGCAAGAACACCATCAGTGTTAACTTAAATATCATAAACATTACTCAAATCTTCAATATCATTAATACATATAAATATTATCAATTTACAAACGTTTTTAAACAAAGCTTCAAAATCTAACAAATTTAATTGTGCGAATAACATAAAAAAACTTATTAAAGCACTTCTTTCAATATCCCTTGTTTAAAGCAAGCAATAACAACACAAATATCGTCCGAGTGCACAGCGGTATAACTGGGCTTCCGCTACGGCGGGTGGGTGCGAACATACACCCAGGATACTTAATAGATATCTAAAGGTATACGTATACCATATGTAGCCCTTGGGCTAAGGGAGATAACCCTACAAAAAATCAGGCGGTCTCGTCAATCTTTGCGAACAGTGGCGACGTCACAAGGATACCGTCTACCAGCTAAGAAACTTTGTTATTCTTCCACGTTTGCTACGCTTATCAAGCCATCGAAGTCGATCGTTTATGTCGTATAAATATGGGAAATAATAAAGAGGTGACCACGTCACCAACCAAAATGAATGTTAAGGAAAAACAAAATCGACAAATAATCTATCGAGTCACATTACGACAATATTTGTTTGTTAAATTCCAATCTTTAACTTGTTTACTATAAAATTATAAAATTTAATTACAATCAAAACAATAAACATATTAAACTATAAAATGTTAAGGTGTGTAAATATAATTTCGTAATTCTTAACCAATTGCTCTAAATTGACTAAATTAAATTTAAATAAATAAAATAATGAATTCAACAAAATTCAATTTATCATGTTTCAATAAATTCTTACCCATCGTTTCAACTGAATTTTTATTTTTGACAATTACCCATCCAGGATTTGCAAACAAAACAACAGGACTTATTCGTCGATTATTTGAATAATACAAATTGGATGGCATGTTCTCTTTCAAATATACATTCATAAATGAACTTTTATTGAATAAATTTAAGTACAAATCATTCGCAGTATAACCTTTTAAAAATTCATATAATTTATAAACTAATAAAATTACCATTTCTTGGCCATAATAACCATATAATACGATGTTCGGGACCAGGACTAAAATACATATCATCACTAACATATTTGTTTAAAATAATTGTATTTGTTTTATTCACGCTTGTCATTCCGTGATCGCTAGTAATAATAATATTTAACGACGATTCTAAAGTAGGCTCTGACTTTATTTTCGATAAAAGATAATCCACATCATTTGACAATTCTCCAATTTTTTTAAGTAATTCAGGTGAATCTGGGCCAGTAGTGTGACCCTGCTGATCTGGTTCAGGATAATATAAAAGACCTAACGTAACATCCTCTATTTTCAACCAGTCAATTACTTGATCAACACGCTTTACAAATGGCAAAGTATGTACATAGTGAGGGTAAACATAATCAGGCGTAATATTTTTAATTTTTGCATAACTTCCGGGCCAAAACATTACGGCACTTTTGTGACCGTGCAGTTTATTTGTTACCCAAATTGGTTCGCTGCCTGCATCAAACCAAATAGACTCGTGAGACTTGACTTCATCGGCTAAATCAAAAGTATTATTGGAAACTGGATCGTAAAACACGTTGTCGACGAGTCCATGAGATTCTTCATGTTGACCAGTGGCCATTGAAAAATGATTTGGACCGGTTCGTGTACTAAATTCATTTATTACTCTACTAACACGAAAACCGGATTTTAAAAAATTTTCAAATCCTGTCATATTTATTCCATTTTTAGAAGCCATTTCAAGATAATCATGACGAAATCCATCAAATGAAATAAGAAGTAATTTTGGGCGCAAAGAATCAAAAACTAATAAATTGAGTAATAATAATAATAAATTAATAAACATCAATCACAGTTGTCAAGACAATAAAAAGGGCGCATATCACAGCTGTGCTTATTTAAAAATTTGACATGCTTACGTTACAAAAACATTTTCGACGTTTTTTTTAGATTTAATAAATATAATTATTAAAAAACATTAATAAAATACTTTTATTTTTAAAATTTTTATTAATACGTTGTTTTTAAAAACATAAAAAATTATTTTTTAAATTAATTTAAATTAAACTTTATGTTATTTTAATATTTTATAAATTATAAATTAAAATACATTTATGTAGGTATTCCCACATATAATAATATATAGAATGAGAATGGTAATGTACTTTTATTTTAAAAAATAAGATTAATAATCTTCGATTAATAATCACAGTTTAAATGTCCAGAAATGAGAACAATATTATACTTATATAATTTAGTGTAATAATGATATTAGTGTAGCATGATAATATATATAATTATATACATATTCAGGTATTCAGGTATATTCACGAGTTAAGTAGGAGAAAACTCCTTTTGGTACTCGGTTCAAAATATCAGGTATCAGCAAAAATAAATCTCGAAAAAAATTTGTTTATAAATTTGGAGTTATATAAATGTGTATATATATATATATATATATATATATATATATATATATATATATATATATATATATATATATATATATATATATATATATATTTTATATATATATATATATATAATATAAAATTTAAGTATAATTGTGGGGAAAATAATTGTCATACGCCGATTTAAAGGAGTCAACAGACGGAGCTGAAACAACGTGGTTTGGTAGAAGATTCCACGCGGATATGACCCTATACGAGAAATGGTTTAATCGTAACTGGGATTTAACTCTAGGTTTGGATAACTTAAAAAGGTGCCCCCTTCGAGAATTGTTAGCAGGGACGAGAAGATGTCCGACACCATTCGACCTTAATAGTTTAAAAACTAGGATGAGGTCGCCCCGAAGCCTCCTATCTTGTAGTGGAAAGATCTTAAGAGATTTTAAACGGTTTGGGTAACTTACATTCTTGAGCTGTCTGGGGATCTTAGTGAAGCTGCGCTGAACTTTATTTAAAATCTTAATGTCTGCTTTTAGGGAGGGGGATGTGACTTGATACAACATTCTAAATGCGGTCTAATGTATATTTATAGAGTAGCCGTGAACAACTTATTTACTTTTGTTTTGAGAAATAAATTTATTTATAAGGTAATTATAGCCATCGTCAGAGTGCATGTACTTTAAGAAAAAAATGATTAGTCATTTAATAAAGTTAAAACAAATGTATTGTGTTGAATAATAGCAACCAATAAGAATGAATGTTACCTGATTTTATTATGTGAATCATATGATTCTAGTGAGCTAAATTATGAGTAATATTAATTTAATGCAATTATTTTTATAAATTATCAAATAAATAAAGATAAAAAATAACTTAAGATATAATAATGGCAATTTATTGTTTTATCAATTAATATAAGTATTAAGCAAAGGTTAAATGACATAAATTAAAATAAAGAAAAAATAAAAAATTTAAAACTAATAAAAATAAAAATTTAATAAAAAATAAGAAAATTAAGGAAATAGAAGTAATATTTACTTTAATTAAAAAGTAGCATTTATTATCCATTAATAAAATTTCATTTTAAGAATGAAACTAGTTAATAATAGTTAGTAAACAAAATTGACAATTTTTTTGATTGGATAATAAAAATTCTCTTAAACTTCTACACATTTTTAGAGAAAAATACAAAACAACTATGATTGGTTAAACAAATTAACAGTTTTTGTAAATATAGTGTTTACCTAAAATTTTTGTTGTTTTAATTTACTTTTGTTATGAAAACGTAACCCGGTTTTTATTTTTCTTAACTAGTTTTAAAGCATTGTTAACAAAATACACATGTAAAATGATAATTGCAAACTCACAAAGTAAAGCATACGTAATGTTTTGAACTTCCCTTTAACTTGTTCTATTTAATCTTTGTCTTGTTCACTAAAACTGTATATATGTGAATTTGAACTGTTTCCTCATCTATGAGCATATCTACCGCATGCTCGTCTATTACATTTTTTGTAATAAATAAACTATTTCTGGTTGCGTTTATTACATTAACTATAGGCCTACTCTAGATTTTTTTTAGTTTACTGTGGACTCTTCATAAAATCTGAATCATTTAAAGATATTTTCTATTGCGTTCTGATTCGGATTTAAACGCTTCTTTAAACGTGCTACATTGAACATAAACTAGCCCATAAACACCATTGGTCGTTGTCTATGGTTGTAAAACCTTTCTAAGCACGTTTAGCACTACGGATAAAAATAAATAAAAGCAGTAATTTTTTCATTATTTTTCCAGTATTTAAAAACCATTTCCTCAACTTTTCCTTTAAACATGCAAGCTAAAGTTTGACATTGCGACTCCTTGAAAAGGTAAGTTTGTTTTGATCTTTCAATCCCAGTGTTTAAATTTAACTCTTATAACAAACTTTTCCGATGGCCTAGTTGTATGTGCTTGTATGATTCACAACGTAATAATGTAATCTTGGTACTTTTTAAACATTTACATAAATTAATTTTTTTAAACATATTTTTAATATTTTTTTGCTTTTATTAAAAGAATATATTAGTTTTCTAATGTAACATTTTATACAATAGCTGTAAATGTTATTGCATTTATATAAAAATTGCTTTAGAATTAACTTTGTTTTTCAATAATAAATTATTATTATTAATTTTGAATAATAATATATTTAATTTAAATTTAACATTTAAACAAAATTTTTTGCTAATTTGCAATTTTTTAAATTGAAAGCGGTACATGTGTTTATGTAAATTATGATAATGTGTTAATGTTGTAATGTGTTAATGTAAATTATAATGTGTTAATGTACATTTTAATAATGTTGAATAAGTGAGTTTTTTTTGTTTATTTGAGATGTCACATAAAAAATTCTGTTATTGTTATTATGTTTATAAATTACTAAGAAACAAATATAGTTGAGATATGCTTATTATATATTTATTGTATCAAGTGAATAGTATTGAATTTTTAACAGGTACACGGAATTTTTATTTTGATTAAATTTAATACTTGTTAATTATTTTTTAGTCTGTAGTTTTTTGCTTGCATAAATTATAATAATGGGTTGTAAGCAAACTAAATCTTGTATTTATTCAGTCGCGTTAAAGTATATTCAATTTGATATAATTATTGAACTTACATTAAATGAACGAGTGATAACAAATCTAATCGCAAAAACATTGTTTATTCAAGGAAAACCAATAATAATTAATGTTTAATTAAATAGTTATTAATAGAAAATGTTAAAAGTGGGATTGTTTTTTTTAAATTTTTATAAATTAAATGTGCTACAAATTTTTAAGAAGTACGCGGACGTTGTATGATGATTAAACCAAATACTTGTTAATTAGTGAGATTTAGTTTTACACATATAATAATAAAAAAATGAACAATCTAAGGCTAACGTTTATTCGGTCACATTAAAATATTATTTTTAACAAATCACGAGAAGTAGAATACTTAAGCTAATAAGAGATTACAATTTAAAATCGACAAATCGTGGAAGTTAATTTAAAAGAGAAATTGATATTAATCATTGTTTATCATTATTAACTAAAAGGAGGAAAAAGGTTCCTTTTGGTTTCGTGTTTTTAACGTATCTACAAATACATCAGAAATTAATTGGAGGGGGGGATAAGTATGGAACTTTAACAAAAAAATGAAATATTAATAAAATAATGATAATTAGATAAATAAAAGGAATGTGTATTTACAATTAATTATTACAATTACAGTCAACTTAAATACTTTATAACGACTTAAATGCCTGAAGCGTAAATGAGTTGAAAATGTGTTTAGGGAGATGATTCTAGGCGGAAGCAACCTTGTGTAAAATGGTACCATGGTTTGTGGTTTCCGAAGCTGATACGATTGTACCCAAAGATAACTTCGAGCATTATTGAAATATGAGATACAACATAATTAAACCGCTATGCACTCGGTCCCTGCTGTTATTAGTCTAAATGCCTTCCAGTACCTAATCCAGGATGCACCAATTGGAGGACGAACAGTTAGAAATATCACCATCATTGGAAATTGAGACTTTAAAAGCATTACTTAAGTCCACAAGATCATTAGCATCCCACGCGTAACAAATGTAGAAAAATAACGAAGTTTCTTGGCTGGTGGACGGCATTCCTGTGACGTTGCTAATATTCGCAAAGATTGACAAGGCCACCTGCTTTTTTGTTACAGTTATCTCTTTTTTAAGTATCATGGGTGTATACGTGCATCCACCCACTGTAGCGGAATCCCAGTTATACTGCTGTGCACCCGGTTTCTTCTGTTATTGGTTTAGATGCCTTTCAGAATATACCACATGGAAGATGAACAGTCAGGAATATTACTATTATTGAAAATTGAAACTTTATAAGTATTACATAAATCCTTAAGATCATTAGCATCCCAGATATCACATTAATACAAGATTGCTTTGGAGTTACCTATTATTAAGAGGAAATAGCTCGAGAACATTTATCCGTTTGGTGTATGTCTTGATTTTAAACGCCCAGAGAAAAGTTTTTTTAAATCATATCTGACCGATGAATACTAGACTTAAGGTCAAAAGGCGGTAACCTAAATAGAATATTTAAAATGTAGTTTAATATCTAACATGGACAACAGGTGTGGATAATTATTTGGAATACTTTCTAAATTCCGTTTTGAAAATTTTATTAGGCTAAAGTAAACTTGATCTACTTTATTGTGTTGGGACGTGATTTGTAGAGATGCAGTAAAATGGATACACTTTTTTTATCTAACACCAAAGTAATATTTTAGAGTTGAAGTATGTTGAATATTATTTACGTAAACTTCTCAATAGTAATCTGCTCAAAGCTAATAGTATTTGGGATGCTAATGATCCTGCTTATAAAGTCTCAATTTCCAATGGTAGTGATATCCTTGACTGTTCCTCCACGTAATGGATCCTGGAATAGGTGCACATAAGCATTTAGACTAGTGTAGTAGGGACCGAGTGCATGGAGGTGTGACTGGGCTTTCTCTTTGGCGAATGGATGGAAGCATACACTACAGGTACTTAAAAGGTATTTTAAGATATACATATGCCGCATGTAGCCGTTTTGTTATGGGCAATAGCATTTACAAAAAGTTAAACGGTCTTATCAATCTTTGCGAATGATGAGGCCATCACAAGGATGTCATTTACCAGCCAAGAAACTGTTATACTCTTACGTTTGTTATATATATCATTTTATTGCCTTATAATGACTTATTCAATGTATAGTAATTTTGAATATTTTTTTAAAAATCACATGCTTACTATATTGACTATATTTATATTCATTAACATGACATTCTATTTCATTTTGATCCCATTATTTGTACTACTACTTTTTTACATTGATGGTAAAAATGTATTTTACGCTGGATGTTTCTCTAGTGAGATATTAAAGCTTAATAATAATAATAATAATAATAATAATAATAATAATAATAATAATAATAATAATAATAATAATGTATTATTTTATGTTTCCCACTTTGAATGTTTTACGAGAAACATCTTTCAGCAGTGGACATTTTAGCGAAAAACCGAACGTTGGCCCACATTTTGGTGCCGGTAGTGGGATTCGAATTCATAGCCACCGGGGTCTAAATCGAGCGCTGTACCGTTTGTTGTAAAACAGCCAAGTAACAAAACTAAAAAATGCTTTGGTTGATATAAATTGAGGGTTGTATATATATATATATATATATATATATATATATATATATATATACTGGCCACTTTTTATTTTTTTTAGTTCAACATTTTGATATATATACGTGATGAGTTTTCAACAACTCGGTCCATATGATGTATTTGGCTGGTCGGTTGCTGGAAATGAAACATGTGTTGCTGTACGTACCAATACTTTGTGAGTGTTTTATTTTTAAAATGTGGAAGTTACATGCCATGGATTTTTTTATAAATTTACTCAATTTATACTGGATGCTAATGACCCTGAGGATTTGAGTAATGCTTATAAAGTCTCAATTTCCAATGATGGTGATATTCCTGACTGTTAGTCCTCCACGTGGTGCATCCTGGACTAGGTGCCCCTAGGGATCTAGACTAATAACAGCAGGGTCCGAGTGCACAGCGGTATAACTGGGGTCCGCTACGGCGGGTGGGTGCGAACATACACCCAGGATACTTAAAAGGTATCTAAAGGTATACGTATATCATATGTAGCCCTTGGGCTAAGGGAGATAACCCTGACAAAAAATCAGGCGGCCTCGTCAATCTTTGCGAACAGTGGCGACGTCACAAGGATGCCGTCTACCAGCCAAGAAACTTTGTTATTCTTCTACATTTGTGTTACGCTTATCAAGCCATCGAAATCGATCGTTTGCTATGTCATATAAATATGGGAAATAATGAAGAGGTGACCACGTCACCAACCAAAATGAAATGATTTATACTGTATTTTGTTCTTTTTTGTCACATTTGTGCAAACATATATATATATATTGAAATGATTTAGTAATGATTTTGATAATGTAAGTAATGCTTATAAAGTCTCAATTTCCAATGATGGCGATATTTCTGATTGTTACCTTTACGTGGTGCATCCTGGTCTAGGTGCATTTGAACACTCAAACTAACACAACAAGGATTAACTGCATTGCGGTATAACTAGGTTTCAGTTTCGGTGAAGGGTACTTAAAAGGTACCATCAGGAATACGTATAACATATATAGCTTTTGAGTCACTTTTGGATCCTGTTCTCGTTCTTTTATTGAACCTCGAAATACCAACACAAACCGACACAAAACAAAGCCAAATTGAGACAATTATTTAGAATATTGTAACAAACTTCCATCGTGTGTTACAGAGTCACAATTTATGTACAGTCCTTGTTTACCCTATGCAGCCAATAGAGATCATTGGAGGGGTTTAACTCGGGATGTAATTAACATTTAATGTCAGTACACGTCGAGTGTCGTTCTTTGAGTACACACTACAAAAGTTGACGTTTTTACAGACGTTTTGGTTTTTTTTGGACTATCCTGAGTGATAATAACCGGTGGGGGATGTTTATCCCCGATGATGATGATGATGTACAGTCCTAGCAAATTACAAACTGTTATTGATTCGTAAGAAAAGAAGATGTACGTATTTATTTCATTTGACTGTTTAAAATGTTAATGATTCTGAGGATTTGAGTAATGTTTATAAAATCTCAAATTCTAATAAAGGTAATATTTTTGACTGTTCCTCCTCCACGTAGTGCATCCTGGACTAGGTGCCCACATGCATTAAACTAATAACAGCAAGTATAACTGGGTTTTCACTGGACTCCCGCTTAGTGAATGGGTACTAGCACACATCGAGGATGCTTAAAAGGTATTCCAAGGTATCCACATGTAACCGGTTAGGCTTGTGGATCTGTCAACCAGTGTCAACCCTACTTATCCTTAAGAAGATCGCCTCGTCAATTCCTGTAAACACTGGCGTTGTCACAAGAAAGCGGTCTGTTAGTCAAGAAACTTCATTAGCCCGCCCCCAAGTTCATTTTGCATTCAATAACCTCTTTCAATAGGAATTCGAGATTTTATGCTAATTTGTAACTAATAAAGAGGTGGCTCAGTTACCAACAAAAAAAACAACAAAAAGTTGGTGGCAAAGCCACCTCTTTATTAGTTCCAAGTTTTCAAAGCATCACGAATAATTCCTCCATTGTTCACGATTTTCGGAAGCGAGCACAGATATGTCAGTCCAGCGACTTTGCCATTGTTTCCAAGATATAGCCCCGGCCAAAATAAGGTGAAGATCGTCCCGAACAGCGTCCATCCAAGTACGTTTCTGATCACCTTTCCTTTTCTTCCAATCGGCGTTTGGACAAGCCAAAGTTACTGAACGTGAGATTGCATCAGGATTTTTACAAAGAACGTGACCAAACCAGCGCAATCTACGTTGTCACGACACTAATAAAGGAAGATCATGGAATTGGAGGTCATCTCGAATTTGATGGATACTGATCTTTTTTGTCCAGTCTCCTGATATGGATGATGCGAAATGAGTATTGTGCCAAAATATCTGAGACATCTTGCCTCAAATTTGTTAAGCTTCGAGATCTCAGACCCTGTAAGAGTCCAGGTTTCAGCTGCGCATAGAAGCACTGTGCGAACCAATGAAGAGAAAATATTCAGCCACCAACGGTTATTGTTGTTATTAAAAAATAAGGTTTTTTTTATAGTTTTACTCAAATCCTTAAGATTACTATCTTCGGAAATCTGTTAACTGTAAAGTGTTTGTTTTGAAAGATGATAATTTATGATAAAAAGAAGCGGCGGTGGGCTAGAGGTATTATTTTCTATTCCAATAATAAAAACGAACGAGTGTCCCAATTTTTTTGTCCTTTAGGTCGGGCGATTCCAGCCGAGGTGCGCCCAAACCCATCGTTTTCGGCTTTGACATGGGTTTTGCACCGCATCCCATGGTTTTGGCCCAATTCGTTTTTATCAGTCACGGACACGCTGATCACATTGGAGCTGTTTGGCAGCACATGAAGAAGCGCCGATTGAATAAATTGACTGCGGCTGTCTACTTTATGCCCAAAGCGCTTGTGCCACACATTCGTACCATTTGTGACGTATATGAGAAGTTAAGCGAAAAGCCGCCAGCCTCGTCAGAATTTCATGCTCAACTTGTTGGAATTGATCCTGGCGAAAGACATCAAGTTTGTTTTGTGTTCCTTTTGTGGACTGATATATATACCATTACTGTTGGCAAAGATTGGTACAAGGCTATTTTGATTTTTGTTTAGATTAACAGAGACAACTGTTGGCTTAATACCTACATGCGGTTTACGTATATATATATTATTTATTTTATTTTATATTTGCTACTTTGATTGTTTTACGAGAAACATTTTTCAGCAGTGGACATTTTAGCGAAGCCGAACGTGGGCCCGCATTTTAGTGCCGGTGATGGGATTCGAACCCATGTCCACCGAGGTCCGAATTTAAGCGCTGTACCGCTATATATATATATATATATATTGACGGGACAGCCTGATAAATTATTTGTTGTTTTTGACTATTTTTAGATAACTGACCAATGGTTAGTTGAAGTTCTACCTACTGATCATTCGGTTTTGAGTCAAGGATATTTGCTGTACAAACAAAATAGAGATAGCAAATTGGTTCCAGAAATTGCCTATTTAGGTTGGTTTGGCCCAATTTTTGTGTAACATTGTTAATGTTGTAACAATTACGAATTTATCCAAGGTTGAATTATGTGGTTTATGGGGTTTTAGTGTTAAGAATGGTGTAACAAGGCTGTTCCATGCATTTTTGGTATCGAAGAACTGGTCTATTAAAAGTTGACCTTTTGTTCAGTTATCCTGTTATCGGAGTTACACTTTCACTTTACTGTAGTGTTGCAGTTATTTTTTAACATTGTTTTGTCAATTTAAGAGGTCAAACTAATGACCGTGCACTCTATCATTTCTCTTTTCTCAACCGGACTTAATGCCGACTAAATTGAGACACATTTAATACTACTAGTAACACAACAACAATAATAGTTTACGGTTTTTCTAAGCATGCAGGTTCAACGACTTAGCCATTGTTTTCACAACACTCCCGGCCAAACAAGGTGAAAATTGTGCCGAATAGTTAGCAATACTTGTGTCCAAACATGTTTTTCATTTTAACTACGTTTACCTTGCCGTCTTGCTTGTCCCAATTCAGGCGATTCCCGTTTTGGGCCCCTTGTCAATGCACCCAAAACGATGCCCCAACTGTTGTCAGTCCGGCTGCTCGTCATGGAGGCCACGTATTTGGACCGATCGGAAAAGCTTGTCAACCGAGCCCACTCATATGGACATACGCATTTGGACGAACTGCGTGAACATGCTTCGCTGTTTCAGGTCAGTTCAACTGTAAACCTTGTTAACGTTTGAAGATAGAGTTCAGGTAAATTTGGGGGGCGCAGCAAAAAGACAAGTCAATAAGAATCTATTCAATCTGTACAGTACTCCAGGACCTATATAGTTAAAGTCCTAGTGGAAGGGATCACTTACTTGCCAAAGCGGTAGTAACGTAGTAACATTTGAGGATACTGGACAATTAGAATTGATCAGATTCACTATAAATAATAAATTTACAAGGTCAAGTTAACCACCCGTAGGTCAGTGGTTAAGGCACCAGATAGGGCGTGGGTTCAAGTTCATGTATGAGACTTGATAGGTATCCACTGCTGATGATGACAAACAAGGATGAACAGCTCTACAATGCTCCTGGTTGATTGAAACCAGGTGGATTTATTATTTAAGTGAACCTGACAATCCTAATAATTCACACTCAAAAATTTATGAATACATTTGAGAGCAGAGGAGAAAAACAGACCGATAAAACATTGTGTAATAGCGACATTTGACTTTCGAACACCAAAAAGTTGCACAATGCGGTTTATGGATATATTTTGACGAGCACAACAGGAATCGAGTGCACAGCCCTACAACTGGACTCCCATCTTGGCGGTTGGGTACAAGCACACACCAGGAGTATTTGATAGATATATTGAGGTATACGTGTTTACCATGTGGTTGTCGTTGGGCGTCTTCGTTAATTTTCACAAGGAATGGCACTGTCTAAAGGATGCCCTTTATCAACCAAGGAACTTTGTTATTATTTTTACGTTCGTCACACTTATCAGACTATTGGATGCGATCGTTTAATATACCGAATACATATAGAAAATTATGAAGTGGTGACCACGTCATCAACCAAAATGAATGAATGGGGAGGTACACGGCTGTCTGTTTGTGGTGTGGCCAACATAAAGTCATTACATATCAATTGTATATTATTCGGTTTATACTATTAATGATGTACTATTATCGATTTCATTTTTTCAGTCTATCGACCACGTTTATCTCATTCACTTTTCCGATCGGTACGGTGCAGACAGAATCAAGCAGTTATGTCGACACGGTATACCTTCTTGGCTTGCTGATCGAATTACACCGTCGGTGTATGCTAAACAAGTGATGGGTTGACACTCTCTCCCCCCTTTAAATCGACCATTCTTCCCCTTTATCTTATTTTTTATGTTTTGTAATAACGTATTATTTGGCAATGCTGTAGTATTTTTCCAACTTTACCAATGCTGGTCTTCAGTCCAGTTGGGAAAGGATAAGGGTTAGAACGGCGCTTTTTTGGAAAATAAAACAATCAGGGAACATTATTCCATACAGTTATGGCAAATAATTGACGAGGTTTGTCGAAATCCGAAATAAAGCTCAAGTTCTAGTGGAAAAGATCACTCACTTGGGGACGCTGGGCAATTAGAATTGATCAGATTCGCTGTAAATAATAAATTTACAGGATCAAGTTCAACCACCCGTAGCTCAGTGGTTAAGGCACTGACCTAATACCAGATAGAGCGTGAGTTCAAGTTTGTGTGTGTAAAACTTGAAAGGTATGCACTGCTGATGATTCCAAATAAGGATGAAACAGCTGGACAGTGCTCCTGGTTGACTGAAATCAAGTGAATTTGACAAATGTACTAAAAACTTATTAATATAGTTCAATTTGTGATAAATAAGAGTTTAAATGCCAAAGATGCAATGTACAATAATGAACAATTTAGAAAAACTGGCTATTTGTCCTTCCTTTTGTATCCTACCAAAATATTATGTTAATTGGGAGAGGTAGAGTAGGATTCTTAAAGTGCAGATGTAAAGGTGCTTGAAAAATAAAATTGATCTTTGTATTTAAAAATTATTTTGTTACATTTGTAATTTGTCATTTAGTAGAAGTATATTCATTTATTCATCGTAGTTAGAGACGTGGTTACCGCTTTATTATTTCTATTTCTACCACATATTAGACAGTCGACTCTAATGGCTTAATAGGCACAACACATAAAAATGTAGCAAAGTTTCTTAGCTAGTTGACTGCAGCAAAGATGAACAAGGCCGTCTGATTTTTTGTAATCTCCCTTTATCAAGCGATATGTTGGGTATATATATATATATATATATATATATATATATATATATATATATATATATATATATATTGGCTGTATACTCGCATTCCCTCTGCCGAAGTGGAAGTCCAGCTATACCGCTGTGGATTCGGTTCCTCCTGTGCTAGTCTAGGTGATTAGTTGCACCCAGTCCATGTGGAGGCAACAGTCACAAGTATTACCGTTATTAGAAATTATGCTTTATGAGCATCAGGATCATTAGCATCCCATGGGTTTGTGGGATATTGCTTCGCCGCACAAAGAATCTTATTAATTATTCAATCCCAAATGCAAATATTTTTCAATTTGTAATTTATAGTATACGCATATTGAGAAACATACATAGTTATTTCCTTATGCGTTGCATAAAACTCAGTCATTGTTTTTATTGTCTAAAAATACACACAAGCTGATTTTAGTTAATCGACATCCTTATTTGTAAACTGTTGCGTTTCACGTGCAAACGTTCTTTACAATGCATCATTATTGTTTACGTCCTTAAATCAATAGCGATATTTGAATAGGCGTTTACGTAGTTGGCTGTTATCGCATCACTTTGATGATCAAACTATGAGGTGATTCCAATTGTAGGCCACATTTGTCGACATCAAACGCTTTTTAACATAGTGGGTGTGCAAAATGATCGGATGCATATTATAACATATCCTAACATTAAATAAATTATTATTTTATTCATGGTACACTTGAATAACAATTCTACTTGGTTCTAGTTAACCAGGAGCACTGGACATCTGTTTCATCCTTGTTTGGAATCATCAACAGTGCATATTTTTCCACGAAGTTGAACCCACGTTCCATCTGGCATTAGGCCAACGTCTTAACCACTGAAATACGGGTGGTTGAAACTGGTCCTGTAAATTTGTGATTGGATTCATATCATTACTATTGAAATTGTTGTTATTTTATGAGGGTATTGAAAACAATAAACAAATTATCAATTGCTTAACTTAAATTATCTACAAAATTGATTTAAAGCGGTACAGTTCTTCACTGTCTTCTCGATCAATAGATAATAGTTCTTAAAAAGTCCTTCAATGAATTTGTTAATTTTTAGATGTGTAATGTCTACTGACGTAACTGGTTGTAAAATTAATACTGAAAAACGTTGTGCGTTGTTTATCTATTTTTTCGATTGTCGATTTTCCACTTTTATAAATACTACGTCCTTGTGTACAAGTAGCAGCATATTACGGATGTTCTATGATTGCTTGCTTCATTGATTCTGCGTTTGGTAATGTGATCTCGTTACATGATGGATTAGTTTAAGAAAAGTGGCATTCTTTTTTTACCGTGAATTCGTAATTTTAAAAATTATAATTAATAACAGACATACTTGTTGTTTTTTGTTTTCATGGGACTATAATCAGTAAATTATGTAATTATTACATAGTATTATTTTACTATAAATTGTATATGTTTGTGACTGATGAGAATATACGAACTGAGTCCATGTTACAGTTTACGTCTTCTTATATATTTTTATTTGGAATTATAAAGGGAACCCAATACTTTAATTTTTTATTTAATAGTTTGAGAAGAATTGATAACCGCTCTCCAAATAATGAAAAAAATGATTACATAACCAACCGTAATAAAACAACTAAAACCGCTGTCTGTTCATTCATATAAGGATATGACTTTGAGTTTGATTCATGTTCATGTTTTATAATCTAATATAAAAATAGTAAATCTTAAATTTTAGTTGTGCCATTTATTGTAAATTATTTTCAAAATCCTGATAAATTTAACAAAAAATAAAAGGTCGTTAATTGAAAAAGTAGCTGACAAGTTGTAAAAATTCAATGCATTGCATTAGCAGCAAACATAGCTGCACCCAAACTCGCATCGGTTAATACGGGATTAAGTAAAACGCGGAGATTGGAGAATTCGTCGATCAGCGCATTGAACAGAGCAGAATTTCGACTTATAGCACCACCTGTGCAAATTAGGGTATCAACACCGAGGCTGTCCAAAGTCTGCAAATATAGTTATAATTGGGTAATTTTATATTAAATCTGAACTAAAAAATGTTGATGTTGTTAGCCAATAGAAATTCTGAGGATTTGAATAATGATTACGGAGTCTCAATTTCAGCTTTGGTGGATGGTGGTATATAAAATAAACTTTATATATGTACTAAAACGTTTAATTTAATGGAATAGTAAAGTATACATAATAATTGTACATTTGTAGATATATTGAAATAAGAAAACAATGTATTATTTGAATTAATATTTATGACAAGTTCCCATAATATATTGTTACGTCTACCTAAGAATTCATTCATTGCGTTTAGTAACGTACGCCTTTTCAATATTTCCATGTTTATACAGTATTGACAGCTATAACAAACGTAGGACAACAGCAAGGTGCTTCGGCCAATAGATGACCTTGTGACGGCGCCACTGTTTGCAATGACTGACAAGAGTGCCTGATTTTCTGCCAGGTTTATGTCCCTTAGCCCAACGGTTACATATGGTATACATTTACCTCTTAAGTACCCTGGGTATATGTTTGTACCTACCCTTGGCGGGTAGGAAGGCCATTTATACCACTACGTATCGGTACTCTGTTGTGTTAGTTTAGATGCTTAAGTGCTCCTAGTCCAGGATGTGCAACATGAAAGTAATTGTCAGGAATATCATCATTGCAATCTAAGATTTTTTGGGCATGACTAAAATCGTCAGAATTGTTGACCTTTAAGAATGAGCAAAGATTGTATAGATGCAAATATATAATTCGATTACAAATGGCTAGCCGTATAACCGTAAATTTTACTTTTTCGTTACAAACATTTAAGCATATACAAGAATACTTAAAACTATAATTTACATATAGATAGTGCCGAAGTGGACTGGCGGTTGAGCTCTCGATTTGTACTCTGGTGGGCATGAGTTCAATCCCCATCATCGGCACTAAATGTGGGCCCACGTTTGACTTTACCAAAATGTTCACTACTCATAATTGGTTTCCGTAAAACATTTAAAGTAGTAAAAAATAGAATATATACATTGCTTACAGGTTTTGATACCAAATTAGTCAAATTTTGAACAAGTCCACAACACAAAGATCGATAAACTGTCGCAATATTCAAATGATTGCGTTTGATTCCTTTGATATGAACACCGTCATTGTCCACCATGTGTCTCTCGCCAAACAAAGTTGGAATGCATTCGAAGTCTGTATTTTTATCTTTGTGCGCTGTCTCTACTAAGGCGTTTAGACGGTTGTAAATCTTTTAGAATTAAAAAAAATATGGATGTTTTTAGTTTTTAAGAGAAATAAAATTTACTTACTGTTTTTTTTGTAAACTTTGAGACAGGAATTGCATCTAGTACCAAGTTATCTTATATATACTGTTTAAAATATTAAAATCCTATTTCACGCATGCAAGCAAAAGTATGCGGGGTGATATTGTAGTATAGTGTTCGATTCGAACCTGAGTGGGTTTGATCTACACCACCGGTACTAAACGCGGGCCTATGTTTGGATTCGCTAAAATGTCCACTGCTGAAAGATGCGTTTTCCCTAAAAAACATTTAAAGTAGTAAAAACCATTATGAAATAACTGCTATTGTTTTTAAAGTATCCATTTTCTATAAATAAACTGAGGGGAATAGTCCATAGTACTTGTAAAAAGTGAAATGCGTTTAGTAACATTTGTTAGCATATACAATTATCACCTATTATTATTATCATTATTATTTTTATTACAAAATCTTATAACTTTAAAAAGTATGGAGTAACAAATTTGTTCCGTGTGATTGTAACTTTTGCTAAAATCTTAATTTGGTCCCACATGACATTCATTTCAATTAGATCTTTCCAACTGGTTCTTAGTCAAGTTTTTTGTAGTCTAACCCAACCTTTATTATTCTATCACTAATTGCCCATCTTAAAACTGTTCATTTGGATGGTAAATGTAGAATTTGACCAAGTAATTTTCTTCGTCTAATTAAAGATTGAACTTCCTGTCATCAGGGTCGTGCTACCTTGCCGGAATGACGTCCTTTTATTGTCTCTGTAGCAACATAGATTTATCACAAAGACCAGATTTCAAACCTTGCACTTAAACCCTCCTCCTTTATCCAGGCTTGTTACTGACTAGATTCGTTTATTTCATAATATTCTGTAGACAGAGTCAACGTAAATATTAATAATTCAAATTTATGGAAGACTGTAGTCATATTTTCGTGCAGGGCTTTAAGACCAATTTTTGATTTTCCCGTCTTTAGCGATAATATAAAAAACAAGTTCAATTCTATCGCCTTTTTGATCCCTCCATCAGCATTAAGTGCAAATTTTTCGTTTTGTGCGATTGAAACAATCTCGTTAAACGTTGGTTTTTATTAATCATGTAATGAATAAACTTACTGACATTTTAAACATAAATAGTATTAACGGAAATAAAATAAATAATATTAACGTGATTTAATGTACCTATTATAAGCATTGAACTAATAAAACGGGTATATGTGTATATAGTTCTATTTAACCTACTTTTATTGCAATCAATGACATAATTAATCAACATTATTCATAAACTCGGAATGATTACAAATTGTTATTACTGTATTAGCGCAGTAAATGTTAGACATGTGAATTTAAATATAATTTGATATAGTTAAATTATTAACAATTAAATCATATGATTTTAAAAGGCTTTTAACAAATTGAATTTTATTTACTCGTTTTTATTGCAATAAAACTTAAAATCATTTATTATCAATGATTTACATTTAGGGTAATTATGTACAATAGTTACGTTAATGTTTGAAAGTAATTGTGCATTAATCATGTGCCGAGGTGGCCTGTGGTACGGCCCTCAACTTGAACATGGCGGACATGGGTTCCAAACCCTCCACCGGCACTAAATGTAGGCCCACGTTCGGTTTTGCTAAAATGTCCACTGCTAAAAGATGTTTCGTGTAAAACATTTACAGTAATAAAAATAAATTTAAAAAAGTGATTTAAAAGCAAATTAAAACAAAGATGTAACAATTGTTTTTAATAAAGTATTTTTATGCTTATAAAGTCTCAATTTCCAATAATAGTAATAATCTTGTTTCCAGGTGGTGCATCCTGGACTCAGACTAACCTGAAACAAAGGCCAAGTTTACAGCGGTATATGTAATTGGGCTTTAACTGTCGAAGATGGCTGTAAGCATACATCTAGGATATATAAAATATGTCTTAAAGTATACCTACGTCACATGGAGCCGTTGAGCTAAGAGAAATAACCTGAACAAAAATCAGGCTGTTTTGTCAAAATTTGTAAGTAGTAACACCTTTACAAGAATGCCGTCTATCAATCAAAAGATTTACTTATTCTCTTACGTTTGGTGCATTTATAAAAACGATTGCAGTCGCCCGTTTGATATTCTACATACATACGTAAAAATGTTGACGAAATGACTACATCAAAAATCACATCTATCTATCTATTTTAAATTATTGATGTTACAATTCAATAATTTAACAGATATGTCTGGGTGATCTAGCGGTACAGCGCTGAACTCAATTCTGGGTGAGGATGGGTTCGATCTCCACTAGTGCGACTAAATGCGGGTCGACGTTTAGCTTCGCTAAAATGTTCACTGCTGTTTTCTGCAAAACACTTAACGTAGTAAAAATAACCTCTTTTATTTAATCAACAACTACTTACTTAATACATATTTTAGTAAGTGTATACTTTAGCTTAGCCCGACTAAAACGCACATTTGATGAAATTGAACATCATGTATTCGACTCACACACAGTCAAATTGAACTTACTTCATTTTCGTTTGCAACTGTTTCGCCTAACGTCAAATCGTCAAACCAACTCGCGATCATGTGTACAAATTCTTTCAACACATTTCCACCATTCAAACTGGCACCGACTAACAAGTCGGTTTGAGAATCGAAGTAGGGCCAAATTTGAAAACGACGTTTGTCATTTGACAGACAAGATGTTGTCGATTTTGAATTTGGATAAAGATTTTGTGAAAATGGACGAGCTACGGGACATGCTAATTGAGCAGACGTACCAATATTGCACACTGGATTTAAATAATACAAAGTTATTTTAACTTTAAGTGAAAGAACGTTAAACATTAATTAGGTAAACGTTTTCAGTGCATGTGTATGTATCAATTACTTTTATATTGTATCATGTAATTATTTATTTTTATTACTATGAATGTTTGTACGGTAAGGCCATCTTTCAGCAGTGGGTCCACATTTAGTACCGGTGGTAGGATACAAACCCATGTCCACTAGGTTCAAATCGAGTGCTGTACCGTTAGGCCACCAGGGTTAATTGTTTGACCAAATGATTTATTTCTTTTTTGGGATTCTAATAATCCTGAGGAATTGAGTAATGATTATAAAGTCTCCAACTTCAATAATGGTAATATTCCTGACTGTTTCTCTTCCACGTTGTGTATCCTAAGCTAGGTGCCCACAAGAATTTAGATTACTAACAGCAGGGATCAAGTACACAGCGGTATAACTGTACTCTCACTAGACTCTTGCTCATTCAATGAGTATTAGCATACATCTAAGATGCTAAGCTTGTGGATTCATCAACCGGTGTTAACTCCCAATTTCCCCCCAAAAAAATTGCTTTATTAATTACTGTGAACACTGGCGTCTTTGCAAAAAACGGTTTTCTAACCAAAAAAGTTTATTTATTCCCCCCCCTAATTTTAATTTGCACCCAACAACTTCTTCACATAGGAATTCGGGATCCTATGTGAACTTAGAACTAATGGATAGATAGATCAGCCACCAACGTTTATTATTGTTGTTGTTAGTTAAGAATCCGATGTATAGTGTTTAGTGGAGAGATAGACGGAGAAAGAGATGCTAAGTATTAAACTACAACTTTCCACTATTCTTAGCATTAGTTTGAACAAAATTATTAGTTTATATCATTAGTATTAACAATAACGATTAATTTTTGTTATTATAAATCCTTTGTTGTAAAAACCGTACAGTGATAAGATTATATATATATATATATAGAATGTTTTACGGAAACCATCTTTCAGCAGTGGACATTTTATGGAAGCCGAACGTAGGCCCGCATTTAGTGCCAGTGGTTGGATTCTATCCCATGTCCACCGAGGTCCAAGTCGAGTGTCGTACCGCCAGACCAGCCCGGAAATTTAGATTTTTAGCATTAAAAATTAATCTTTTTTAATTTTCACATTCAACTTGGCCATCTAATTTTATTTCTTTGCAAACATGACATCTTTTGGCTTTGTTAGCAACATTTTTTATAATGATGATAATTCTATCGACTCAAAGCAAAATGGATCGGAAACCGAACAGCACGGAAATATTACTGGACTTCTGCATTAGCAGATATGTGCAATCATACACCCAAAGAATTTAAAAAGGTATCTTAACGTATGTATATACCATATGTAGGTTTGAACTGAAAATGTCATTTCTAACAAAAAAGCAAACAGTTCTGTTAATGTTTGTAAGCAGTGGCACCGTCTTAAGGATGCAGTTTATTAGTCAAAAAGCGTTATTAATTTTCTACGTTTGTTGTGTATAATAGTTTTTCTTTATATATATATAACTGTCACTAGCAGTATAATAACAATAATAATAATAATAATAATAATAATAATAATAAGTTTAATAATAATGATACTATTGACAATATTAATTGTAGTAATATTCAGATTGATAATAATTAAAAATAAGAGCTTATGTTTTGTATTTTTAAACTGTGACAATGGAAGCTATAATAATTACGACATTTCAAGAACTGGTGTCAATTAATCGAAATAACAGCAAAACTGGCTGTTTATTGATCTAAACAGAGCTATAATGTTCTGGACACACTAGATAAAAAGTAAATCCTTATCAAATAAGGATTTTTAAAACTTGCAGTTGTATTAGCACAACGATTCGAGTTTTCTATCGCCGGCCTATTACATGTAAATTTACGTCAACTGTTTTGCTCAATGTTCACTTGTTGAAAAGTGTTTTTGTAAGAATTAGCAAACTGATAAAAAATTTGAAGAAGTTGTATTAATTTAAGTCAACACACGTTGGGTCTTACTAGCTGCATTTTGTAACTGCGATAGGGTACCATAAACCGAACATTGCAAATCTCCCAAACCAACGTAAACAACCGATCCTTTGGGAACAAACAACCAATCGTTTGCCAATTTGCCAATAATCGTTCCAGCGGGAACAATTTGTGGTAACAAATTGATGGGAAAATTGACTTGTTTTAGGCTAAAAAAGTTTAAAAAGTGAATGCAGTATTTTTAATAGTGTACTAATTTACTAAAAAAAATTGTCTCAAATTGCATTATTATTATTATACAAAATATTTATGCTTTTAAAAAAATCATGGAACAACAGTAACGGGAAAAACAACAACAAAGTTCCATAATTAAAAAAATGTGTTTGACCATTTTGCCAACAATTTTGTTTGATTCCCCATAAAACATTTATTTCAATTAGATCTTCCCGAATGGTTCTGAGTCAAGTTTCCTGTGGTTTACTCCAAAGTTTTCTGTTACCATTTTTAATTGTGTATTCCAAAACATGTCTTGGTGGTCTAATTGGAGAATTAGTTTTCTTTTGGCTTCTCCTCAATCCTGTCATCTGAATTGTGTCATCACATCTTTGTCGTTGTTTGCCGAAATAGCGTTGTTTTATTGTTTCAGTAGAAATATAGATTTTTTACTTAGGCCAGGTTGCTAATCTTGTCCGCAAACCCTCTGCTTTTATCCAGACTTCAACCTGGTTAAATTGGTTGATCTCTGAACTTCTCTAGTCGGACTTATAATAAGTTAAAGGAATACATAATAAATAATTCAATTTAGTATTATGCAGGATGGGCTTAAACATACACATACGATACGTAAAAGTATTGTAAGAAATACGTATAACATATGTAACTGTTAAACTAAGGAAGATAACCTTGGTAAAAAGTATGTGAAAAAGGGATACTATTACAAAGATGCCTTTTATCTGCTTAAAAACTGTTTTTTCTTCTATCTTTTTTATACTTATAAATTATCCTCATTGGGAATAAACATCTCCCACCAGTTATCATTGCCTGGGGCAGTTTAACTTCCAAAAAATACTATGACAAAAACACCAACTTTTGCAATGTGCACTTAATCAACGACACTTGCGAGGTGTGCTGATTTTAAATGTTAATTATATTCCGAGTTAAACACCTTTAGGATTTGCCCATTAAAACTTATAAACCCATTAAAGTCAATTGTTTAATGTGCTGTATAAATACAAAAATATTGAAAAAGTGTTAACATCACCAATAAAAATAATTGAAAAGACAGTAAAAGTATTTATTAAGTCAAACATTGTTTTGTTTTTCATTTTATATAATTATTTATATATTATTTATATATTATATAATTTTTTGTACTTTATTGTTTTTCCGTCCACATTTATTATGTAAAATAATTTTTCAGTGACTCATAATTCAAAATAAACTTCTATTAAAGTATCTAAATTAATTTTTTTTAATTATTGTTATTGTTATTATTATTATTATTACTTTTAACAAAGCTAAATAAAGGTCCACATTTAATGCCGGTAGTAGCGCTCAAAATCATGCCCACTAAAATTCGACTTAAGCGCAGTACTATTTTATGTTTGACAATTGAACGTACACATCAAATTCCCAATTATTTCTATTCAAATCGTAATAACCCCACGAATAAGCCATTTGTGGAGACATGATTGGTTGGTTGGATTTAGTCAAAATGGCGGTTATTAAATCGACAATAGTACCAGCGCACGTCCAAGGTTTGTGCTTTGGACATTTATCTGTTTTTAAATTCTTTTATATTTAAAAATAAATAATTAGTAAATATAATATTTTGTTTAGAAATGCGCACTACTTTATTGTAATTATTATTTGCGTTAATTTGAGCATTGTAAAATTCGAATGGTTTGTTATGCATAAACCACATAAGTGTTGCGCAACCATAACCTACAATATATATATATATATATATATATATATATATATATATATATATATATGATATCCAATGTAAACATTTAAATAAAGTTTTTATTAAAAACACTTAATTTATTATTATTTTATACTGTTTAAGTGGCTTAAAAGAAACAACAAGTGGATAATAAACAAAGTTAAAAGCCTTTTTATTATTATTATTATTATTTTAAATTTATACAAGGTACTTACATGTCGCGGAGTTACCAAACCGTTTTTAGTATTTCCCATTTTTTATACAAAAATTGTTACTTTGATTTTACATAATAATAAATGTTTTTAAATAAAATTTTGTAAATTAATTTATAAATAAGTGTTTCAAAAAGGTAAGTCAAATCGGCCTTGTTTTATGTTATTTGTAAGAAATAGTTCTACATAAGATTGCAAAATTATCAAAATGTTTTTATTATTAACTAGAAAATTACTTTTATAATTTTATTTGTTTATGTGAACTTTAAAAATATCCGTTTTTGCTATACTATCTAAAGTTTTACATATAATTAATAAAATTAATTTAACATTCTAAAAGACCCAAAAACCTCTACAAAAGATAAAACATGTAGAGGTTTTAATGTATTGACTTTGCAAGATCATTATAAAAACTAATTAATTTTAAAATTTTAGCAGAACATTAGATAAGTTACCACTAGTAATTTGAGCGGTTAACAACATGTTAAAGATAAAAAAACATGCAACAATATCGTTAAATGTATCTCAAAATAAGCAATAAATTAAAAAAGTTTTATAAACATGGTTAATGTTTTTAAATTTAAAGTATAAAATAAATTTTGAAATCCCGTCACTACTCTTTTGGCAAATCTGATAAACTTTATGTCAACCGTTTAGAAATGCTTAAACTATACCTATTTTTAATATAAAAATTTTTAAAGTTATTTCAATTTAGTTTATATACTAATTTAAAAACGTATTTTGTAGTATGTTCTGTTTAAAAAAAATGTTTTTACAAGACATTAATACAACTTAAAAAACTTTATTATTAAAATATAATTATTCTATGCACAAGATTATTTAAGCATTAGAAACATTTTACGTACTTAGTTACCATACTAATGTTAACAATTTATAATTTTAGCTCCAATAAACATATAAACTAATTTTGTTATATTTATTTATTATTATTATTATTATTATTATTATTATTATTATTATTCAAAATTGTAATTTTAAGTATTTTCAATTCTGGTCCTTATTATCATGAAAAAATTAAAACCAATAATTGCAAATAGTTTTTTGTTTAATCTATATACTATTGTACAAAAACGTTTATATAATAAAAATGTAAAATAGTAAAAATAAATTTAAATTATTCTTTTTTTGCTTTAAAAACAATTGTTAAAACCTATTAAATTATAAACATGATTTAAATAAACTAAAACATTTATGTACTAAAATCAAATTTTTTAAAATATTACATTCTAGAGTAATATTTTAAAACTTTATTCTGTAGTTTAATAAAGTTTCCTGTTATTAACATATTTAAAAATATTAAAAGTTAATATATATATATATATATATATAACTTTTATCCTTATATTTATTTTTAAAATTAATAAAAATTTTTTATTATTTGGGCGATACAAAGTTTTTTAAAACGTTTTTACCTGATTTGGGCTTTGAGTAACATTGTGAATATGGTAATAATTTCAGAAATTCTTCTGTGCATCTTTGATCAGTCCAATTAATCAATGTACTAAAATAATCTTGATAAGTTTTATTTTTATTAATAGTTTCTTTTTTATTTATATACGAAAATAAAAAATCTAAAGCTTCAGAGTTCCATCCAACAATACCATGCATTTGTCCGGTAACACAAATACCAATAGTATTTTGTAATAAACCTGAATCCATTGCAAGTAATGAATTAGATAAACAATCTAAAATTGATAGAACATTTTGTTCTCCATGTATACAATTTTGTACATTATTTGTGTTAAATTCATTACATTTTTGACAAAATTTATTTTTAAAAATAGTATCTATTAGTAACAATTTTATACTGCTTGTTCCCACATCAATGCCAAGAATATATTTATTGCTCATTTTAAAACTATATTAAATAAACAAAAATTTAACATTAAATAAATATAATTAATTAAAATAAATGCAGTGTTATAAATAAAATAAATAAATAAACAATAAAAATATTAATTTATACAGTAATTTTAATGTGTTAAATATAAAAATTGTTATTAAATTTGTGAACAACATTTTATTAACACATAATTAAATATTAATTATAAAATTTATTAATTTATGTTAAATGTTTATATGTGGTTAACGATAACTATTTATCTAACATTAAAAATATTATTAAGCATTGTTTTAATGTTTAACAAATAATTTTTTATATTTAAATTTTGTTAACTTATTAAAACATTTTTTAATTTGCAAAATACAAAAATTAAATTAGTTACAACGCTGTTAAAAACAGACGAAAACACCAATAAGAACATTGAAAGAGCACTAAAAATTAGAAGCAAAAAATAGAACATTTAAACAAACCTTTATATTTTAAATTATTAAAAAAAAACTATTAAACTATTTATTTATTTGTTTAAAATATTTATATGTATATATAATGTTTTTAATTATACAAAAATTAACAATTAAAAAAAATTAAAAATAGTTTCTATTAAACTATAATTAAATTGCTTATTTAAAATATGTTTATTATTATTGAATATGTATCATATAAAAAATAAAATGTTATGTTGTTTAATCTTGAAATATTATGCATGATTATAACTTTAGTATGTATTTTTAAAGTTTTTAAAAATTAATTTAAAAAGTACTTATAAGTTTTTGGTAGTATTAAAAACAGAATTAAAAATATTAAACAAAAAATAATGTTACTAACTGTTTGCTAAAAGTTTTTTAACCACAGATTTGTTGTAAAGTTCATAAATTTACAGTCAATTTTTAAAATATGGTTTAACACATTAATTTACGCTTTTACCGGATTCTTAACGTAATACCATTTTTAATTAAATAATTTATTTTGTTTCTAACAATGCATAAGAACAATAAAAATTTCCTTTTATATAAAAAGCAAAAACAATTAGTACTTTTAAAAAAAATTATTATTCAATCAAATTACCAAAGTAGTAAGTATTTTAAAAAATGTACATTTTATTATTAAATTCATATTTTTCTACTGTTTAGTATAAAAATAATATATTAGTCATAATAAATAATACAAATTATTTTAAAGTTAACGTAATAATAAAAAATAATTTTTTATTACTTTAAATGATTTATGGAAATAACTTTTAGAAATAAAGAAATAAATATAATTTATACGGTACAAAGTTATGAGTTTATGAAAATATTATGCGGGGTGGTCTAGCGGTACAGCGCTCGAATTTGGACCTCAGTGGGCATGGGTTCGAATCCCACCACTGGCACTAAAATGCAGGCCCACGTTCGGCTTCACCAAAATGTCCACTGCTGAAAGATGTGTAGCGGTGAAAATCGACGAAGATATTTCGAAGTCAAAAATAATAAACAATATTATTTTCTATTATCAAAAATTAACATTTAATTTTTGGCAATTAATTTTCTTCGAATGTTGACAATTTTGTTTGAATGTATCAATGGTACATATCAGTGGGAACGGCTATAAAAACAACCGTTTCCACGCCATTGAGAACTTCCGCTTCCTGTCTGCAATCCATTCCTTTCCAGTTTCCATCTTGGTTTTTCCCCACGATCAGATTGTAATTTGGCAATATACTTTTCCCGACACGACTTTGCGTTCTTATTCATTACTATAAGTAATCAGTACCAAACGTAAGGTATTTGGAGAAAGATTCTACGATTGGGTCTTTCAATTAACGCAACCTTCTACAACAAGCGACGTCGCTTGTTATCATCAATCCGCCCCATTGTAATTTGGCAATATACTCTTTCCAGTCACGACTTTGCGTTCTTATTCATTACTTTAAATAATCAGTACAAACGTAAGATAACTCGGAAGGAGTCAACGACTGGGTCCAGTAATTAACGCAACCTTCTACAACAAGCGACGTCGCTTGTTATCATCAAACCGCCCCATCTCGCGTTTAGTGAAAAGAGGCTACGCCGCCTACAATTTGGAGTCAATTTCACTAAAGATGTTTCTCGTTAAACATTCAAAATAGTAAAATTTAAAAAATATTTCACAAAATTTTGGTAAAATAATTTATATAATTGTGTTAATGTTAACATAAAAATATTATTTCAATAAATAGTAAACCAATTTTTATTTTTATATTTCTAATCCTCTCAGTTAAAATTAATAAAATTATTGTACTAAAAAACAATTAAAAACATTGTTTTTTATTTTTAAAGCTAAAAATATTACAGTTAATATACTTAAATATAATTGTCAAAATATACAATTAAAAATAAATAAAAAAATTTATTTAATATTAATAAAAATTATTTTAAATAAAAATGTAATAATGTGAAATTAATAACTATATATAAATTTTATTTTTTATACTTTTAATTCATAAATTTTATAGAAACATAACTCGCATAAAAATAATTTTTTACGTTACATTGATGTATCATGAACAATAAAAACACATTGATTTATAATGATGTTGAATTTGACAAAGAACTGGTGTGGGAAAATTGGATTCCTGGTAAAAAGTATACTCAATACTTAAAAGTCAGAAATAAAGCAACAAAACTGAATATACTTTCATTTAAGTAATATAAAATATAGTAATTAATTTGTGTTAAAATTTTACAGGTTACCAAAGACTAGTTTATTTTATACATTATATACAAAAAAAATTAAAATTTCTGCTGGTTCATTGATGAAGATTCCCATAACATTTAGACCTATAGAATTAACCGAGTTTCAAGACGAATTAATTATTTGTTTTTCTGTATGTTATTTATTTGTTTTTGACAAAATAGAATAATACATGCGAATCAATTAAATTATTTGCTTTATTACCACATTTCAATGTTGAGGTTCCATCTTTATTAAACTTTGGTTCTGTTTCTGTTAATTCATGCAAAACGCTTATATTTACAATAAAAAATTTAAGGTATAAATATTAAAAAAAATTAAAATAGTAAAATAAAAACTAATTTTTTGTTTATGTGTGAAGAACCTTTTAAAATATGTTGTGATAATGGTGATTTAGATATTTTGGAAAAACGTGTGATAGAAATTAGTTTTACACCAAGAGTACTTTTTAAATTATAACACAAATTTTAGATGTCTGGTTTTTACAATTTAAATATCTTATGCCGGTTTGGTGACAGAAATCTTAATAAATCAAAAACAATTTCAGTTTGTGGATCAGGTATGTTTAATTAAATTATAACTACTTAAACAATAAAATATAGGTGAAATAACTAAATATTTCATATGGACAAAAAATAAAATGAACAAATTAAAAATAGCAAAAAACAAAAACATTGATTTAGTGTTTTTAATGACATCTTCTGGTTGTTCCACAGAAACATCTTTAATTATTGAAAATACCTCACAAGTATACTTTTTATTAATTAAGTAAAATTTTGTTATGTTGATAATTCAAATATGCACAATTTAATTAATTTTAATTATTATAATTTGCAACATTTAATTATTTATATTAATGTTTTTTTAATATTAATAGGTTGATGGATCAATAAAAATTAACCCATTGTCATTAAATGTTGGTTTTGATACAAGCGATGTATTTAGAACGTTTCAAAAAAGTGTTAATATTTTACCCAATACAAAATGTAATTTAACTGTAAGTTTGTTATATACTTAAACTTAATTGTTATTGTATAAACGTTAAAATTTTTTAAAAATAATAATGTTTTTAAAAGTGAGTCGGTAATTTAGTTAAAAAAAATGCAAAAATTTAAATATTATTAAAAACTTTTTAACAAAAACAATAATTTAAAAATATTTGAAACCTACATAGGAAATGTGTTAATTTTATTCTAATTTTAAAATATTAAATTATTAAATATTTCAAGTATTTGCGTTATTTTATTTAGCTAAATTGCACAAATTTGTAATGTACTAAATAAACTCTAAATATTTTAACCTGCATTAAATATAACCAAATTGTACTAATCTTAAACTTAATAAAAATGCGTTTGGAACAAAATAAAACAAAAAAGTAAAACAAAATAATATATTTTTTTAAATTATAAATTTTCAAATAATTTTAATTATTTTTTAATTAAAAAAATTATATATATATATATATATATAAACGTTTATGAAAACACTTATTTTTAACTTTCAAAATTATTGTAAACAAACATTATATATAATTAACTAAAAACGTTTTTACAATTATATTATAATTATTTACTATTTGTTAAACATATAAAAATATTTATATAAATTTAAGAAGATAGTTTGTTAATTAATTATTTTAACATTATTTTTATAAAACATGCACATATATAAAAAATATTGCGCACTATTACCGGAATATAAGTTTATAATTTTATAGTATTAATTATTACATAAAAAAAATGTTTTTTAATTGTTTTAAGTAAATAAAATTTTTATTACTTTAACACAAATTAGGGTAAATAAAAATATATAAAATTACTTAATAAATTAATTACTAACATTAGCATTGTGCATTTTGAAAGTAAAAAATGGTTTTTATAAAGTTATATACATTTATTATTATGTAAAAATGGGTATATTTATTACTAATATAAACATTAAGCTTTATAGTTATTTTTAATTTAAACGCATAAAATATTTTTTTATTATTTTATTTAGCTGTTATTTTAAAAATGTTTTAAGTCAGTAGACACTTAGCACAACTAAATAAACGTTTACATTTGATACTAATGATAGGAATCAAATACATAATCATCTAGGTTTATATTCAAAGTTTTATTAATTTTACTACTCTGATATTTTTATGAAGTTGGTTTAAATAAATTTAAATCTTTTTTAAAATTTAGTTTGTATTTAGTAAATATAAATAGCAGTGTATTAATATTAATTTTTATAATAAATGTTTACTTTGTTATTGATTAAAATAAAAAAGATTAATATAATTTAATTTAATTTATCAAACTAGTTTATTTATACTCCAAAACGATCAAATGCTCACGATTTTGGATATTTTGAAATTGAGCCAACTAATAAATGTGGAAAAGTAACAGTTAAATGTATAGGACAATCTACAAGTGTGTTTATTTTAAACTTTTTTAATTTTGTTGTTACAGTTTAAACGTTTTACAAGAAACCCCTTTTAGAAAATAAAAAATTATTAAAAAAAGTAAATGGGGTCCTCATTTAGTGCTGACAGTAGGATTTGAATCTATACCTACTCAAGTTTAAGTTTGGCGTTTTGATTATAAAACCTTTTTGTTTAAAAAAAATAAACATTAATTAGTAATTAAAACTGTAGTTTTTAGTTTATAAAATTTGGATTTAACTTAAAATCTTGCTTTATTTTAAAAAAAATTTAGGTTACCAATTAATATAATAAGTTAATAAAAAATAAATACAATTAGTTTTAGAATAATTCAGTTTTAAAATTAGTAAAAAACAAACAAGTTAAAGTAAAATGTAATATATTAGTTTAAATTCTAAAATTTAATTTTTATAATAGGTACACTATATAAAACATTTTAATGTACTTTTTAAATTTTTATTGCATACAGTGTCCGTTTTAGTGGTAACATAAAAGTTACTGTATGTTATTAACAAAGGTTGGTTTTCCATACATTTATAAAATATAATCTAAAATATACATTTATAAATGTCGAATATATATGTTATAAGCAAACAATGCTAAATTAAAAAAATATATATGTGTTGAATTTTGACATGCTAACAATTTTTAAAATGTTTATAAAATCTTAAATTCTGATAATGGTAATATTTTTAATTATTAACTTCACATGGTGCAGTGTGGACTAGGTATACTTACGCACTTGGACTAACACACAGCAGTTGATGTGTGCGAGTATACACTGAGGATAGTCAAAAGTGTCTTATTTAGTTGTTGGACTGAGAGAGACAATTTTGATAAAAAATTAGGAACACTTGACAATTTTTGCAAATAATGATACTATTACTAGGATGCCATATATAAACTAAAAATGTTTTTATTTTTCTAAATTTATTATATTTACAAACCTATTAAAGTAGATCTTTTTGTTGTATTAATAAAAAAAATAATAAACAGGACATTATGTCACTACCTACAATAAACAAAATAAATGATTTAGTTTTAATTTTGTTAACGTTAAACAATTATTTAAGTATTGTTTGTAGTAAAGTAGTAAAAGTAGTAACCACTTATAAATTCAAAATAGAGTCAAGCATACGTTTAAATTTTATAACCTGTACCAAATGAAGGCTTTCGTTTGGTGTTAATGTTAATGCATGTACATATGCTTAAGCGTGTTTGCTAAAAAACATTTAAGCAATAGAAAGCAAATAATAATAATAATATTAATAAATATTAATATACAATGTATAATATATAATAATATATAATATATAATATATAATATAAAATAAATGTGAAGAAGTAGTCTAGCGGTACAGAGCTTGACTCAAATTTAAGTAGAAATGAGTTAAATTTTCATCACTTACATTAAATGCGGGCCTACGTTCGGCTTTGCTAAAATTTTTTTTGCTTAAAAATGTTTTCTGTAAAACATTTAGAGTAGCAAAAAGAAATATATATATATATATATATGCCTGGATAGTCTAGCGGTACAGCGCTCAATTTGGACCTCAGTGGGCATTGGTTTAAATCCCACCACTAGCACTAAAATGCGGGCCCACAATTGGCTTCGCTAAAACGTTTGCTGCTGAAAGATGTTTCCCATAAACATTCAAAATAATAAACCCCGTGCCGGGGTGGTCTAGCGGTACAGCGCTCGAATTCGGACCTCCGTGGGCATGGGTTCGAATCCCATCACCGGCACTAAAATGCGGGCCCACGTTCGGCTTCGCTAAAATGTCCACTGCTGAAAAATGTTTCTTGTAAAACATTCGAAGTAGAAAACATAAAATAAAAAAAAATAAATAAATAAAAAATATATATCACGAATAATTATATATTTTGCAACCTAAGGAGCAAATGTCGAATGTTCTCAAAACTGTTGCATATTTCCCATTACCCAACCAAATCAATTGAGACAACAAACATTTTTTATCAAAAATTTATCCGAACATGTTTGTACTTATCAAATCAAGGCGGGAATTGTACAATTCCTGTACGACAGCAACGTGAATAAATCACCACATCAATTTACAAATTCGTCTTTTCCACTAATCAACGGACAAGAAAATGGGCTTATTCAAGGTCACGAACAACTTCAAATTACTGTCGGATTTTGGCCCTTTACAAGCGGACATTATTATCGGCCTTTGATTGTTCTCGTTGCAAACCAAGTTAGTTCAATTTTATTATTTAAAAAAAAGAGGTTTTTAACAAACACAGTATGTAACTGAATAATTTGAATATTGATTCTAGCAGACTGCAGTACAGCGCTTGACTCAAATCTGGGTAGTCATGGATTCGATTTACACCACCGTTTTCAAATGTGACCTTATGTTGAGCTTCGCTAAAATGTCCACTGTTGAAAGATGTTTCCTATAAAACATTTAATGTAGTAAATTGTTTAAAAAATGTGTGTTTTTTTAAATTGCATTAATTTGTTATTATAAAATAAATAAATATTTGTACTAAGTAAAAAAATTAGTTTTTTGCATTTTTCAAACTTAAATTATTTTATGTATAAAATCATTTTTTGCTTAAATTTTTTACAAAATTATTATTTTATCACAATTAAAATGTTTTTAAAGTTATTAAATTTTGCTTCATTCTAAAATAAAAATAGTAATATTACTCTAATAATATGCAATGTTTACCTAAAATAGTAATGATAATAATAATTACTGGCCGTATTTTATATTAGCCAATTTTTATAATTTCTGGTAATTTGCTTTGCATTTTAAAGCATTTTTATTGGTTTTTATTAATTAATGTTTTTACAAAGTTAGACTTGCATTTAAAATTTATACCTCATCTTTTGTCCATTTTCCTCAATGTGGACTTGGAAGCGGTAGAGGTAAAGTTGTTCAAATTAAAAAAAATATTAGATGTGTGTCTTGTTTAATACGCAACTGTTTCACAAAAGCACTTTTTGCTAATAGAACGAATCTACTCCTAAGCTAATTAGTGTTAAAAATGTAGTTATTAAAGTAAAACATTTGTAGCAATCACATAACTCAAAAAAAACTCACTTTAATCATGTTATATACAATATTATATAATAAGTAAGATACAATTACAATTTTGTTAATATCTACTGTTAATATAAAAAATAATTGTATAAAAGTTAAACTTGTTCAAAATTACAAATCGGGTAAAATTATTAATATAAAATATAACGTCAAATATGAAAAAACAGAACACAGAATATTTTCAGTTACCAAATAATTGATTGAATAATAAAGAACAAAATGTTTAAATATTAATGTGATTGTAGCAAACAGCTGTTTATATATTGTATCACAGAACATTACAATTTAATTGCGTATATTTTACTTATTTGTTAAGTTAATTTTTTAAAATTTAATATTTAAATAAATAAAAAATAAAAAATAAATAGGATAAAATTTCATTTAAATATATTGATAATAGAAAACATTATTAATTATTTATTTGAATTAAACGTTAGTAAAAATTAGAAAATAATTTGTTTCTATTTTTCAGTAAGATAAAACTAATGTTACATTTTAGATTAAATAAAAATAATTTTTAATGATATTAAATAACTAGCATTAGTTTGTTCCTCAGTAAACAGAAAACATGGGAGTATATCTTTTATAATTTATACAAAATATAGTGTATATTTTCAGACAGTGTGACACATTTTTGTAAATGCTTTTTATTGTTTTTTTTAGCAATTACTAATTACGTTTTTTACCAAATTATAGTTGTTATATTTATTTTCCAATAATTTTCTTGTTCAATACCAAAGCTGATTTTAAATAATGCTTTCCCAGTTATTTTCAATTTTTAAATTACATTTTTTATTTTAGGAACCGCAATTTGTGCATTTGCTGGGAACGTGTCATGACATTAATTATAAATCTTTTGAATTAAACATAAACCATATAAAACAATTAAATTATGATACAGATTTTCAAAATCCAAATCATTTGCAAAAGGTTTGTTGTTTTTGGTTTAATTCGAAATATAATAAACTAAAGTTGGATCTTTTAAATAAATTTTTAATTGTATTTTGTTAAATCTAGATTCGAACAAATTTTCACATAGTTAAAGAAATGCTACAGTTGACAAAGTATTCTGTAAGTCATTTACATGCATAATTTTTGTATATATTTTAAAGCATAAATTCTACTACTCTCATTTTAATATTAAGTAGACCAAAACAAAGTACTTAATTTATCCAATTTCTAGTTACTTCCTCCCCAAATTTCGGTCAATCAATCTTACTGGGACTTTACACAAGACGTTGTATCAATTCGAAAAGCCGTTTATTGTGCTACAAAACAACTCGAATTAATTGAATTGGGCAAGAAAAAGTTGATTGACAAGAGTTTGGGCGTTACACAAACGTTGATTGTACAAAATCACACGGACGAAACATATTTGATACATTGGACACCCAGTCGGTTGCTTGAATCGATATATGGCGAAAATAGTGACAAAAATACTCCAAATGAATTTCATTGGGCGCCATTTTCAATTGAACCAAATATGAAAGAATTATCACCTCAAACGTCCAATGAATTTTTGATTACGTTTGTCCCCGTATGTTTTAATTTAAATTGCCCTTTACCGTAAATATAACATACAAGAAACCCTATCACTTAGAAGATGATGAGACAATCAATTGTCTTTAGATGTTGAAACCTTCTGCCAACATTTTTGTTTAATCCCACGTAATATTTCTTTCAATTAAATTGTGCCTAATGGTTCCTAGTCAAGTTTTCTGTGTTCTACAGATTGTGACAAAAGTGACTCCAATGTTGACCCACTATGATATTTAAACATATTTAGAACTTGTTACTTATCTTAGATATATCTAACACTTATTAATAATTACCTTAGATAGTACTTTACTAATATATATATATATATATATATATATATATATATATATAATATTATTCTCAAAAAAATTCTTAATATAATACACAATACCACCATTATGAAAACTTAAAAACAAACACAGATAATTGGTTTAAAAAATAGTTTTATCTACTAAAATGCATAAATATACAAAATAAAGGTAACAAACTTAATGATGTCAGTAATCTAAGTGATATCCACATTTCTTTTACCATCTTTAATTATTCATTCCACAACCATTTTTTCTGGTTTTTAGGGTTAAGGACACTAAATCAACACAAAATCAAGTATTTTTTGCTTTTTATTACTACATCGCAAAACCTTTTTGCTTTAAAAAGAATGGAGCAAAAAGATAAAAATAACAACAACAACAACAAGAAATTCTTATAACTTAAAAAGAACATGGGGCAGCAAAATGATTCCTGATCTTTGAAGGTTTTGCCAAAATGTTCTTTTTGATTTAAATTAAATTTTTCCAAATGGTTCTTAGCCGTTTTTGTGATCTACCAATCTTTCTTTTGCAATCTTTAAGTTTTCATTTTAAAATTGTTTTCCCTAGTCTTTCGGGCAGTAAATCAACTATTTTTTATCTAATTGTGGTTAGTGACGTGCTTACCTCTTCATTATTTTTCATATTAATACGGCACATAAAACAATTGCGTAGAAGAATAACAAAGTTTCTTGGTTGGTAGACTGCATTCTTGTGACGGCTCTACTGTTTGCAAAGATTGACGAGGTAGCCTTAAGATACCTTTTAAGTACTTTGCGTGTATGCTTGCACCCACCTGCTAAAGCCGAAACCGAGTTATATTGCTGTGCACTCGGTCTCTGCTGCCACTAGCCTAGATGCATGTGGGCATTTAATCCAAGATGCACCACGTGGAGGAGGAACAGTCAAAAATATTACAATTATTAGAAATTGAGATTTTATAAGCATTATTCAAATCCTCAAGTTTATTAGCAACCCTTCAGTAGACAAGAGTCAGTTGTTATTATAATCTCATTATTTTAAATGTGATTACCTCATGTTATCTTTAGATTCCTTCTAAGAAAACGGTAAATGAATTTTGACCACTTGCTTCCACATTTTACTTTATTATATATTTCTACAGGAATAATATTTGACGCATACAAAGTTTTCATATTTAAGTTGAATGAAGATTATGACCTTCATGGTTTAAACCTAACAAAAAAACCGAAATATTTTAGCACTACTTTGAAGTGACTTTGAAGTGAATAAATTTAAGCAAATTCCGAATATAATGAAATGTATAAATAAACATCTATATAAATTTTATAACAATATGATTTAGCAACTAAAATTAGTTATTGGTTTAATTTATTTTTCAATTTTATTGCGTGAATACTTTATCAGAAACATTGCTTAATTTCTATATTCGTTGAATAACAAATACTTGCTTGGTTTAATTCACCTAGGAGCATTTTATAGCTGTTATTAGGAAAACACCGAACCACCAGCAAATCGTCCAATAATAGCACAGCCAAAATGAGGACAGGAAACCAATTTGCTGACTGAGTAATCTCATTCCTGCATATATTGTCCGTATTGTGTTGAATATTTAATTCTGATCTAGATCTTGTGTTGTGTTCTAATTTTGGTTGCCAAGACTACAGTTTTCGGCATAATAAGCAGCTCACTATAATGCTAGTCTACATGGCCTGTTAAAATGGAACAACCTGTCAAGTCTATACAAAAATGTGATTTTTTTACCTGAACCAAATACAAACTATCGTTTGACTATGCTCAAAGTCCATTTTCCACAACTGTTTATAGTAATAGTAATAATAATAATAATGAGGAGAAGGGAGGCAAACTTTTAAAACAACACACATTCAATTATATTTAAATTTAACTTGTATTAAAATAGACCAAATTATTTAAAATTGAATTTTAGACTCGATTGTGTGAATTTTTCCACCAAGAATTCGAGGCGTTTGTTATGAAAAAACGTCAAAGGGATTGCAGTTTGCTTGAAGAAGTTGAAGTTACCATTCCGCACTGTCTGTTGATTAATTGTTTTGGTAGGTTTAAAAAATATTTCTATTTCAATAAATAATTTAAAATCAGAATTTTTTATAAAGTATATTACGTTTTTTATTATTAAAATTTAATAAAACATTTTTAAATTATGAAATAAAATGAATATTGTACATTGTATTATGTGATTTTTATAAAATAAAAAAGTTTTTTTTCATAAATAAAGATGAAATATTTCCCTATTTACAGAATATTTTAAACGATTGTTTTTTATTCATTTATGTTTGTTACTTTGAATGTTTTACGGGAAACATGTCTTTCAACAGTGAACATTTTAGCGAAGCCAAACGTGAACCCGAATTTTGTGCCGATGGTGGGATTCGAACACGTGTCCAAGTCGAGCGTTGTACCGCCAGACCACCAAACAGAAAACTTTGTACAGACATAAACGTAGAAATAATAACCAGCATCGTTGTGACAGCGCCACTTTTTAGAAAGATTAACAATACCGACCGATTTTTTATCAAATAGTATATATACACCTTAAGATATTTTTAAGTACCTTGGGTGTATGCATGTACCTATTCACTAAAACTAAAGCGCTGTGCATTCAATCCTTGATTTGTGTTAGTCTTATCCAAGGGTGCACTACATAGAAATATGAAGTTATACATAGTACCATTATTGGTAATTGAAGTTTTTAACCAGTTAATTAGCATATTAATAATAAACCATTTTTATTTTGGTTGGTAACGTGGTCACCTCCTCATTATTTTCCATATTTATACGGTATAGCAAACGATCAACTTCGGTGGCTTAATAAGGCTAACAAATGTTGAAGAATAACAAAGTTTCTTGGTTGTTAAACGGCATCCTTGTGACGGAGCCACTGTTTGTAAAGATTGACGAAGCCGCCTGATTTTTTGTCGGGGTTATCTCCCTTTGTCCAAGGGCTGCATATGGTATACGTATACTTTAAGATACCTTTTAAGTATTATAGGTGTATGCTTGTATCCATCCGCTAAATCGGTAGTCTAGTTATATTGTTGTTGATAATTTAGAACTGATTATTTTAACAATCCTTAGCATTTCAACTAATTAACAAATTGTGTAATCATGTATTTTCACGAAACAAGGTCACACATTTTTACACGAACATCAAAAGCCAAGTGCAAATTATCAGTTGGATAAATCGCTCGTCTGTTTCGAACCTATTGAATCTTGTGAAGATAAATTTGAAACGTTAACGCTCTATAATAAAAGTGACTATGGCTTGATGATGGAACATTTACTGAAAAATTTTAACAATTTGAATAAGTAAGCACCTTACTTTACTTTTTCCAACTGATTACTACATTTGTAAGTTCCATTTGTATTTTAATTGGTGTTTTTATAATTTATTTAAGCATTCATCAATCATGGCTTTTATTCGATGGACGTTTACAAAATTAACTCAATATCGACATTATTAAAATAATTTTAAATAATAAACAAACATTTTCTTGATTTATTGTTTTTTTCTTGTACAATATTTCAACACAACGGTGTTTATATTTATCCATATCTAATGGTTTTACCTTCCAAAATACTATTGTATGTTTATTCTGTATAAGACACTATTATTTTTTAAATTATTATTATTATTATTATTATTACTATTATTATTATGATGGTTATTGTAAACTTAGTTTTTATGTATTATTTGCATATTATTAACGCTAGTTTTGAATAGTTCAGTACAAATAGTGTTTACTTGTCGCACTCTTTATAGAATAGCATGGGGCATAGCATTATGCATTAAATTTTCGGCTTTGAGGATTGTGCATAATGAAGATTGAAAATTGTTTTTGGATTTTGGCGACTTTCGTCGTCGGAATCATATTGCTTCTACTTCTTTGCAGCCTAGTTTAATCAAACTGTGTTTTCTTGTTGTTTCTTTTTACAGAGGTTAAATTGATAACCCTCCACTCAAACCCTCCTCCATTATTCACTGGACTTGGAACCGGCCATATATACATATAGTCTTATTTTGCAAAGGTTTTATGTAAACCGCTTTCCTTCAACGATTCTACCAGAAGTTTTGTAAAACTTCCAATTGCAAGTAATAAAGTCTTTTCTAAACATCTATAATCGATTAAAGTGTATTTTATGATTGCCAATTCTTTAGCAGTTGTGTCATTTGAACTTATTGTTGTGCACAAACGAATAAAGTTTTAACTAGTTCACGTTTGGAGGTTGGCAATTTCTAAAGTGAAAATATTGACCGGTCCAAATAGGCGTGCAGTAAACCTTGTGTTGAACTGATTCGTCACTTCTTTATAAAAGATTTACATTTAATTGTGTTATTTTCTTTAAGTTTCTATTTTATTTTGATATTGGGGATGGATTTTGTTAACGATTTTTGGCAATTTATAGACATCGTGTTTGTTATGAGCTACAATAAGTGTATCACTAACATTTCGTTTGCAAACAACTATATATACTACTAATTCAAAAATTAATGCAAAAATTTATAAAAGTATCAAATCTAAATTAATTTGTTATGTCCAATTTTTTTTTCGTAAATATTGAGAGTTAAAAATAATGTCAAGTACTTAACAGTTCCTTTATATATACTTAGAAATATTTATTTAAATAAGCTGAGTCGGCCAAAATGGAATATTTTAAAAGCTACTTCTATATAAACGTAGATAATAAGTTACATAATTTTTATAATAATTAGCCTATTATTATTTTGTGTGCTTAATTTCATTAGAAGTGAACAATGAGTAATCGTTAAAATTAATGTTAAGTGCACATTCAATTCTGCCCTAATTGTGATGTTATAATAATTATCAAAATAAACATTTAATTATTATAATCTATACAAATAAAAATAATAAAAAAACTGCTAAAAGATTTTAAACAAAATTTTTAAAACAAATAGAATAATTTATTATTTACGGTTGACCTTGAGATTCCGCTCATCTGCTAATTTTGCTTCCTGTTTGCGTTGCTTGTGAAATGGACAATAGTGATAAAAATGTTTTCATCTTACCGAAAATGTATATCATGTCATTAAAAAAGTTACAAATGAAGGATTTTCAAAGAAAATTTAGCGAATTTATACAGAGTTAACCTTCCAACAATTTATCGGATTATTGATGGTCAAAAACCACGAAATTATGATAATGTTAGAAGAAAACGTGTAACAACTACTACGGATGATTAAAAAACTGTCATAAAATTTAAAAAATTATAATAAACCTATTTTAAAAACCAAAAGAAATAGTTTAAACAATTTTACTTATTCCACAATAAAAAACAGAGCAATTGAATCTGGTTTAACTCTTCAATCACCAAAGGTTAAGTCATTTATTACTAAAAAACAAAAGGATGATAGATTAGCCTTTTGGAAACTATGGAGTGAACGACATCTTTGTTATTTGCGTTCCGTATACTTTGTCAATGAAACAATGATTCGGGACGAACCATTTGGCTTTTAAAAACACAGTGTTGTGTGGGTCGAGTTTTCTAAAACATGTAGTCCCGGTTGTTAGAAAGAAAGCTCACCCTTGATAAGTAATGTACTGGTTTGGTACTAAGTATAATCAACCTATCAAATGGAATATTATATCTGGTACCTTTTTCACCAATAAGCATACTGAAATTAAGGATTTATGTAAACGCATTCGGTTTGTTGTTCAATATGAGGTGAAACAAGAATATATCTCATCGACAGCATTCCAAAACGCCTGGATTAGGTTGTTTAAAACAAAGGCGATTACATAGATCACTTAATTTTTGACCTTTCTAATGCCTTTAATTATTTGGTAACTGAAGAAATTGAATGTGATCTGTTTTTTATTAATACTTGATGTTATAAATCATATTAATCATTTTACTTCATTTTCGATTTTGCACCATTTAATATTTTATACAATTTTTTATTACTTATATATGTATACATAATTATAGTTTTTTTAAATTATATATTATTGTATATTTTATAATTGAAGTGACGTTTCTCTTGTACGCTATGTAGTTGCTAGAAATGTTTTAGCTAAATAATCACTTTTTCGCGGTAATTGTTGTAACGGCTGTATTAGCAAGTTAACAAATAAGAAATTGATCTGATTCTTGATTATCAATGGCGCTCGTACCGTTTATAACCTCGAAGATTTTATTCATCTACCTTAAAAGTAGATTAAAAGTAGACGAACAGACGGAGGAACGTCTATTGACAGTAACTCACAGAAACAATACAAAATCGAAAGTGTTACCAACGTCAACTCCTATAGAAGTCAATACAGTAAAACAAAAAATAATAATAATAATGATGACAAAATTAATTATAATTATAATAAAAATTGATAACAAGCATTTAAATTATTTTCATCTATTGTGTCCACTACAACAGCAAAACGGAACTGGTTGTTGAACTTATTCCGCCAATCAATTTAATTGCACCCAAATCTTATCAGATTGTTCTATTTCACTGCGAAAATTATTCGGAATTCAGTCAGAACGTCGACTGGTTTTCGACACAATCTACAACTGAATATTTGAATTCAGAAAAAATTATGTTTAACAAGCGTACAGATTTAGAATTGGTATGTTGTTGCTTATTTGTGCAAAGTTGTATGTTGATAATTATTGTTTTTGTACAAAAAATAATTTTCATTATTGTTGTACAAGATAATTTTGTTGTTAATTACGCCAAGGTTTCGAAAAAGTTGACGAAATTGTTTAATGTTGTGAATACAAATGATATAATTAGTAATGTGAACTCAAGTTTGCATCCTGTACCAAATTTGAAAATTGTAAATTTGGCTTTTCGATCTGCTTAGCTTAAATTCAGGATACAATACGCGGAAGTAACAAATTACAGGTATTACACTAGTGTACATTCTTGTAATACAGCACTGGACTTGAATTTCGCTAGGCATGTGTTGGAGTGCCACCACCGGCCATCGGTTAGCTTCGTTAAAATGACTACTTGCTAAAAAAATGTTTCTTGTAAAACATTCAAGCAATAATGATAATAATGATAATAATAATAATAATAATAATATAAATTAATGATGTTAATAATAATAAAAATAGTAGTAGTAATACTACTAATAATAATGGTAATTATAATAATAATAAAACTAGTAATAATAGTATTACTATTACTACTACTACTGCTAATAATAATATTAAAATTAATAGTAATAGTACTACTATTGTTATAACTACTAATATTAATAATAATCTGATTACTATTATTATTAGTAATAATAGTAATAATAATGATAAGAATAATAAGAATAATTTAATAAGAATAAGAATAATAAGAATAATAGTAAGATAAATTATTATTAATAATAATAATAATAATAGTAAGTACAATAATAAAACTAATAGTAATGGTACTACTACTACTACTACTACTACTAATAATAATAATAATAATAATAATAAAAGTAATAATGGTACCACTACTATTACAATAACAACTAATAATAATAATATAACAATTATTATTAGTAGTAAGAACAGTAATAATTATAATAATAATAATAATAATAGTAGTAATACTAATACTAAAAGTAATAATAATAGCAATTATAAAAATTAAAAAAACTAATAATAATAGTACTACTACTATTACGACTACTACTAATATTAATTTAATAAGATTAATAATATGTTTACTATTGTTATTAGTAATAATATTAATAATTATTATAATAATTTATTTATAATTTAGTAACAATGTTAATAATAATTTAATAGTATTAGTAATAATATTAATAATAATAAAACTAATAATAATAGTACTACTATTACTACTACTACTAATAACAATAATAATAACAACAATAAAAATAAAAATAATTTAATATTAATAATAATAATAATAATAATAATGATAATAATAAATCAGCTATTTTCTATCAAAAATATCTTGTTGGGATCAAATTTTAATGACGTAGCGACTAAACCACTCGCCTTCTTATCTAGGTAACATAAACTCGAATCTTGCTGCAGCACTAAATACGGATCTGCAAGGTGATGGTTGAATGAAGCAGCGACGGTCTGAGTGAAAAATGTTTTGCTTAAAATATTGCAGGCAGCAACAACCAAACGAATAGAGAAAAATAAATAATTAAAAAATGAATATCGACACGTTCAAACAAATATTTTGCCAAATAAATAGGGGAAAACTATCAATGCTATACTTCTTCAAACTTTAATTAAGTTATTTTATTGTATTTTGTAGAATATTCAAACAGAAATTGTGCTGACAACGTTCAATGTAACTTTGGATAATGACGGCGAATTATATATGGAGCCAATTCAGGTGGGATTTCAGTCAAGTCAGGTTTGTATTGTGAGCAATTCATCACCATTGGAAATAAAGTACGTTTTGACGAACTATGTTTGTTTTTAAACAAAACATAACGCTAGGTTGGTATAGCTATACAGCGCTCGACTCGAATCTGGTTTACATCAAAGCTTTTGAAAAATTTGTTTCTACTAATCTTAATTAATAATTATAAATTAGTAAACATTATGATGTTTTTTAAAAGTTTACACCCATAATTAATTCATTTTTTAAGTATTCATGTTAGATGATGTTTTTTGTTTACAGTTTTTTATTTTAAATTTTACCAATTTGCACGTTTTACGGAAAACATCTTTCAGCAGTAGACATTTTTAGCGAGGCTGAACTTGGACCCCCATGGTGGGATGCGAACCCACGTCCACCAGCTACAAGTCGAGCGGCGCACCGCTAGACTACCGCACAATCGTATTTTTTCAAATTTTTAAATTAAATAATTTCTGTTCTGTTTAAACATGTATACAGTATTTTAAAAATTGTTATTAAAATTTAAATGTTATTGATTACTATACTTTTAGAAATGTTATATTAGTATTGTCAGAATCACTTGAAATAATAAATTTACTAGGTTTTCCAGTCAACCAGGAGCACTGTACAGCTGTTTCATCCTTATTTGGAATCATCAACAGCGCATACCTTCCAAGTTTTACACACACATGAACTTGAACCCACGCCCTATCTGGTGTCAGGCCAGCGCCTTAAACCACTGAGCTACGGGTGGATGACCTTCGACCTGTAAATTTATTATTTATAGTGAATCTGATCAATTCTAATTGCCCAGTGTCCTCAAATGCTGTTACGTTACTACCGGTTTAGCAAGTGAGAGAACCCTTTCACTAGGACTTTACCATATAGGTCCTTTCTTATAAAAAAATGAATAAAATGTTTACATCAAAGCTTCCAAGTCTTAATTTTCAATAATGGTAATATTTCTAACTACTACCTCTACGTGGCACATCCAGAACGAGATAGATCGAAGCTTTTAAACTAACAGCAGGGACTGGGTACGCTGCACTTGTTTTGATTATAGTTTTGTACTTATCAGTATACACCCAGGGTAGTTAAAAACTATAATACGATATATATATACCCATTTTGCTAGCCATTGGGTTGAAGGAAATAACTTTTCACATATATTCCGTATTTACAATATTTTGAATGTTTTACGTCAAGCCATTTTTCAGCTCTGTACCGCTAGACCATTCCCGCGTAGTTTTTGATATACAATAGCTGTACAGTGCTCGACTCGAATCTGGGTGGGCACAGGTTGGATCGTCACCACCGAATACAGACTCGTGTTCGGCTTTGCTCAGAATGTCTACTGTTGGAAGATGCGTTTCCGCAAAAAAAGCATTTAAAGTAATGGAAATAAGAATAAATAATTTGGCAGCGTCGTTATATAAGGATGTGCGCTCGACATTAATTTATTTTCGTAGTAGATGAAGGTTTTATTGTTTGTACTCGGCCGAAAGTTTGGTTGAAAATAGAACAGGGCAAAGGTAGAAAGCTGTTGTCATTAAAAATGAATTTCTAAAGAAACCAACAAGAGGGCAGTATTCTATCAAATTATGGCAACAAAGTAAAAGGCTGATTTCGATGACAAAATTTTCAGAGTCAACAATTTAATGTACAAACTTACATGGAACAATCTTGTTGTTTTATGCTTTGCAAGGGGTTTTGAAATAAATAACAATAATTAATATTGAACGTCTTTGTAAATCGAAGTTTGAATAATATCTAAGCATTTACAATTATTAAAAAAACTTAAAATAATAAATTATTTATACATTGTTTTAAATGTAGTTTTCAATGGTCAATTAATTCGAAAGATTCTAAATATTTGGAAGTAGTACCGGCTGAAGGAACTTTGAATCCTTATGAAAAACAGGTATGTTTGTAGTGTCTTTTATTGTAATAATTAATTAAGATTTCGTTTCAATGTTAAAAACGTCCAGTTACTTTAATGAAAATGTAAAAAAATGAATGGCGACACAGTTGAACAAAAATAAAAATATTTTTAAAAAACGTTACAACTTAATTATTTGCAATTTTCTTTTTTACGTAATTTATTGAAAAAATGTTTATAAAATAAGCATTCAACGCAACAAACGAGGGCTGATAGTAGGACTCGAATTCAAACTTAAACCTCCGTTTAGAAAAGATTAGAAATGATTCAATCAAGTCAGTCCCAAGTTTGAATAAAGAAGGCCAACTTGAGCACACGGTTAGCAACCTGATCTCCGTCAAAACAAAAGGACGTTATTTAGGTAAACAGCGGCAAAGTTCTGGAAAGATAATGTCAGTCTTTTATAGACTCAAATCAATACAGCCATGTACTTCCATTCGGTTAAACAATAAGTTGATAAAAAGAACTGACTTTCGTCTACTACACGGAATCATTACAATTAGACAAAGAAAAGTACTTGGTCAAATTGTACGTTGACCGCCCGAAAGACCATCAAGAACGATTTTAACATAGACAATTGCTAATTGCAAAGAAAGGTTTGTAGACCGAAAAAAAGACTAATTGTCTCGTGGGAGGTCAAACAAAAAATTTTACAAAATGTTCGAACACATGGAATTATTTCGTTATCGCATAATCTCTTTTGAATTATGAGACGCTGTTGTTGCTTTTGCTGTTACTCTGATCTTGTTACCCCATACTTTTTTAAAGCAAAATTGTTTTGTACTAATAATATAATAAATTGGACGCAAGCCCATTCTATTCCAAGTTCAGTACCGTAGCTACCACAGACATAAATATAAAAGGAAAACTTTCTATTTCTATTTATTTTTACTACCTTAAGCATTTTACGAGAAACATTTTGCACCAGTGAGCATTTTCGCGAACCCGAAAGTGGGTTCGCATTTGGTGCCGGTGGTGAAGATCGAACCTGTGCCCAGCAATGCTTGAGTTGACCCCTGTACCGTTAGGTCATCTCGGTGCAACACAGAATGCAAATTAATGATTTGTTTTAATTAATAAACTGCATCAATGTTTACAAAATTTAATAAATTTGCCTAATCTTTTTGTCACGGTTATTTATCTTAACGCAATAACGCATAATTTAAAATATGTTTAATGCAATTTGCGTATATTCTTGTTTCTATTTTTAAAATAAAATCCACCCTCTACTCTGTCACTTATCTGTAAATCTGAGTCCATAGGTAGGCAGAATCAGAAAAATTCCCCTAATTAAAAATTTACAAGTATGACTTAAATATACAGGCTTATTATCATTATTGTTATTACAAACCCCTTTTGCTTTAAAAATAAGCATGAGGCAAAAAGATTACAATCACACCTTAAAACAGCAACAAAATCCCATAATTTAAAACAAACATGGAACAACAAAATGTTTCCATGTATTTGAACATTTTGTCAAACGTTTTCCTTCATCCCATGAAACATTCATTTTCAATAGATCTTCCCGAATAGTTCTTAGCTAAGTTTTTTTTGGTCTGCCAACTTTTCTTTTGCCATCATCAATTGCCCATTCCAAAACCGTTCTTGCTGGTTCTTTGGGCGGTAAAATTAGAATTTGACCAAATATTTTTTTCGTTTAATTGTGAACGAAAATCAGTTCTTCTCGTGATCTCATTTTTTGAAATGTGATTGCGCCAGGTAATCTTGAAAATACCGGTGATGAAAAAAATACAGGCTTGTTATCGAATATATATACATATTTATTTTGCAAATGTATTAGTCTCATTTGTGGATTTTCAAACCGCAAACAAATGAAAGTTTAATTTTCAAAACTCGTCTCAATTATTGGCGCTTACAATCGTGGAATAATGTGCCAAATTCAAAATCAGTCAATTTGCGGATTGTGACAAAAACAGAAAAGGTATCATTGCAAATGACTCCGGCTCAAATAAATTGCGGATCGATGCTTGTGAATTCAACTCATACGTGTCAATTTAAGCTTCACAATTCGAGTATGGTATGTATTTAACCTAACGTTACTTACACTTTTGCTAATTCACACACTGACTTTTTACATTTTCACTCAATTCTTGAAACTACTTATTATTATATTAGTAGTATGTAAAACAATTTTTAACTAAATGTACAATTATTATCAATACCTCTCAATATTTTTCATTAAAAAGAGAAAACTACTTAGTTGCATTTATAAGTAGTATAGAACACTTTTTGTTTTAATAAGACATTGATCCTATTTCACTAATCTATTGTTTTTGTCAAACAAACAATCATGTCAACAAGGCTTCGACCTACTTTTCTCTCAAATTGAAATCTTTAAAGAGTGATCCAACTCCAAGACAGTGTATCAACAGCATTCATCCATCTCTTGGCTATATGGCCGGTTTGTCAAATATAGGCGTTCGCATCCATTTCAATCCGCAAATTTGTGGACCCCAATATTTGCACGTATGTTACCAGTTGCTAAAATTGAAACACCCAACAGCCAAAATTAAATCGGTCGATGAACTGCAAGGTTGGTTTGGTTTCGCGATTACCAGTATTACTATTACTATTATTATTATTATTATTATTATTATTATTATTATTATAAGTATTGCTATTATTTTTTATCACCATTATTCTTTTTGGTTTCATATATGTTTCATGATATTTATTTATTCAATTAATTAATTTAATTTTTACTACTTTAAATGTTTAACGGGAAACGTATCATTCAGCAGTGGACACATGTGGGCCATTATTTGGTGATGGTAGTTTGTCTAAATTTACATTAAGTACTCTACTACTACTATTATTATTATTATTACTACTAGTTTTACTATTATTATTATTATCTATTGAAACTAAATTAGCTGATCAATTAGAAGGCTTTTTTAATTTTTAGCATTCTTATTATTATTAATATAATAATTATTAATATTATTATTACTATTTTTATTTCTACCGTTTGAAATATTTTCCAAACTTTATAAATGATTGTACTATTAGTTAACTTGTAATCTGACCTTAAACTAACTAAACTGTATAAATCACTAGGCTAATTCTAATAGTTAAAACTTATTTTAAAGTTATTAACAGAATATGATAACGTTAAAGTTTGACATTTAATCATTTTATGAGAGTAGCGAACATCTTACATATTACAATCATCATTTAATTTTTATTGCTTCATTAGTTGGCGGAAAGTATTTTAGTCGAACCAAACGAAGATTTACACAGTACATGTCGGTTCAAGTCGAACGCTGTACCGCTGCTACCGCCAACATATTTCTAGGACATCAAAAAATATTTGAGTGCATTAATTTTGACATTCACTACATAAGCATAACATTTATTTTAACTTTATATCTACCCTCAAAAAGTGTAACTATAATATTTTCGACATTATCAAAATTACTTGTACATTTAATAAAAATGTTAACCTACAAAATAATTAGGCAAAATGCAATTTCTTTTAAAGAATCCGACTTTGAAGTGTTGTCCGACTACATCGAAGGTGCAACGATCTTGTGGGATGCAATGTATCCTCGACTTCAAATTACTGACATACAAGGATCTGGCATATTGTCGAACTTGAGTGCTGTAGAGTTATGGCGAAATCTGGACTTGGATAGGTAGGCAAATAAATGTTCATTTTGACACTATTTCGTTTGTTATTTTGTAGTTTGAATGGAGTATGTAAAATGTAAAAGTTATATATTTTTTCTGAAGGCTTTTTTTAAAGCAGACATGTTTCGGGTTTTTGGATTACAACGTGTAGACCGGAACCATTAATTTTGCAAATCTATACTTTAACCAATATTTATTATTATTTTTTTAATTTTATGTTTGCTACTTTGAATGTTTTACGAGAAACATCTTTCAGCGGTGGACATTTTGACAAAGCCGAACGTGGGTCCGTATTTTAGTGCCGGTGATGGGATTCGAACTTTAATGCCCACCGAGGTCCAAATTTGAGCGCTGTACCGCTAGACCACCCGGCAATATGAAACAATTGACAAATTTTGTCTTGAAACGTTTTTGTTTTATTGCCAAATAAACCCCCAACCTGACCCCAGTTTTTTAACAGCAATAGTGTAAATTACTATTTGGTTTTACTGGGTATATTTCAGGTGTACCAGTTAATGTATTTTTGCAGGTGTAATTGTTTAAACAGGTGATAACACTCTAGGATTGCATTTTACCTCTGACTTGCTCTAAACGCGGTCGTTTCATCATTTTAGGACATTTTAGTATATCACTATTAGTTTACCTTTCATGCATTGTTTGTCTGAAATAGAAGATAAACTACAACCTGTTTAACGATAAATATAACCAGGGTTGAAAATTCACATAACTACAGAAGAGTGATATTTATGAAAGTGTGCATCTAATTAACAGTAGTGAAGAGGTTGGTAACGTAGTCACTTCTTTATTAGTGTTATACCTCTATTATACCTCTCCGATTCATGTTAGTCTAACTCCCCAATACACCACATAGAGGTATGAAATCAGGATTATTACTATTATTAAAAATTAAAACTACCTAAGCATTGCCTAATTTTTTATGATTATCAGCATCTTACAACTAATTAAAATTTTGCATTTAGTGCCGGTTTTTTGTTGGCAAAATTATTATCAAATTGTTTATTCAATATTATTTCCTGTAACAAAAATTCTAACATGTTTGTAAAGCGTCAACACCAGTTTGAATCTAGATCCAACACAACCAGAACTGGAAGATACGATCGAATCACGGGCATTGTATCGCGATCATCCCAAACAATTAATTAATCGCGGCCCTGAATTTGAATTGTTTTTGGGAGCAGCACCGTCTAACTCCGACGTAGTAGCACGGATTTATCTCATGTTTGAAAATACCAGTTCTGTTGATGTCGAATTTGTTTTTTTGTTTCCACAAGACTTGAGATTGAAACTGCCAACTTGGGCTGACACTGGAGAGTTTGATCAAGTTGAACTAGATGAGGTAATAGATTTTATGATTTCACAAATAACCTATATAAGTATTAAAATAATTGACCAATAATAATAAGGGTTTAGTGATTGGTTAAAAATCAATCGATAAAAATTGAAGCATTTTATGATTGGATGAGCATTTAGCAACCAATCATATTAATTCATACTTTTGTAGTTGTTTTTTCGTCAAATATTCCTTTTATCTTTTAAGGGCTATTTGAATACAAAGCTGAACAATTTGCCTGCATTTATTGGTGGTAGTACAACTTAAACCTATTTATTGGCACAATTAAATCAAACATTATAAAAAATTAACTATCAATTATTTAAACGTACCAATTTCTGTGTGTTACGTTCAGCTGTTTTAAATGACATTTTAGATTTACGTTCAAAATTATGAATTATTTGAAATTAAACCACGAAAATCTGTTTTGAAACCAAGTGAATATTGTCAAATTGAAATGAATTATCATCATTGTCTTGTCAAATTGAAATGAATTATCATCATTGTCTTGTAGGCCTGCACCAGCTTGCTGTGCTACTCAAAATTAACGGTGGACGTGAGCTTAAAGTAATTTTATTTTAACTGATCTAAACAATTAATTTGCTATCAGTTTTCTAATAGACAGAAAATCTCTGATAATTCTGTATTATAAATAAGCTCATTCTATTGTGTGGAAGATATAAGGCAGTTTTAAATGCAATATTATTCTTTTAGTTTAAAAAAATTATTTGTAGACCTAATTGCATGACTTATTTATCATTACATGCAATTTTTTTAGTTTAAAAAAAATTATTTGTAGACCTAATTGCATGACTTATTTATCATTACATGCAATTTTAGATTTCTTAAGCAGAAGATTTTAGGTTTTCTATTCTAATTACACTTTTGATAATTTCATACAAAGTGCTTCTTTGTATTGTGCAAACAATTTTGAAACAGTCATGGCTGCAATATTAACTCAATTATTTATTTGATGCTTATATAATCAAAACACCGGAATGGTTTAGCGGTACAGCGCTCGACGTGGTGTGTAAGGGTTAGATTCCCAACACTGGCACTAAATGCAGACCCACGTTCGATTTTGCTAAAATGTCTACTGCGAAATGATGCGTTTCACGTAAAACATTTAAAGTAGAAAAAATAATAAATAAATAACATGAAGAAAACAAATTGCATTATACATTTTTTTACTAAATTATTTTACAATTTATTTTAAACCATTGGCACTACATTTTTATGCATTATCAATGTTGGTAAAAAATAATAGTTTTTGTTACATTGTGAGTTGATTAGCGACAAATGCGACATAACCAACAAAATGAGTTTTTTAAAAAGCCTTTCTTCTGTTTCCATTGTTTGGCTATTTAAAAAAGTTATAATTTTAAACAGTCAGTATATTTTAAGTACAATACAAATGTTTTTTAACAAAAAATTTATATTTAAAAAAATCTGCTTTTAAAGCGTTTTACATTTGTTTTGGTCTGTGATATGGTCACTTCTTGATTATTTTCCACATTTATACGGCATTTAACATGCCGATTACTTGATGAAAATGACAAACATTTATTAGCTAATAATAATGTTTGTAAAAATTGACGAGGCCGCCTGATTTTTTGTCAGAGTTATCTTTCTTAACCGTTGGGCTAAGAAAGATATCTTAAGATATCTTTTACGTATCCTGGATGTATGCTTGCATCCAACTGACGAGGCGAAAGCCCAGTTATACCGCTGTGGACTCAATTTCTGCTGTGTTAATTTAGGTGCTTGGGAACACTTTATAAGCATTATTCAAACCCTCAGGATTATTAACATCCCACAATCAGTTATTCTACCCATGTTTACAAGTATTTCTTGTAAAACGTTTGAATCATGAAATTCAATTTAAAAATATTATAAAAATAGTACATTGATACCAAAAATGCAATTTCTTAGTAATGCTCAATATCCCATTTTGTAATTGTAGTTAAATTTAGCTGGAATTACTTTGGATAAAAACCAACCTTATTTACAAATACCAAACCACAAATATATTCTACCAGCCACCCCCATCGGTTTGGGTGACTTCCGTTTGGGCTATTTACACTTCGTCAAGCTGCGCAATCCCAGTTCGAAACCAATCAGTTTTCAACTTGGTCCCCTAAAATGGAAGTCGCATTATTTCGACAACGAAGCTCGTCAGTCAGACGACAATGGAGCGACTCCAAATGGCTGTACACAATATGACATGCCTGTACTCTATTGTACTGACAAATCTGGAGTCATTGAACCGAACGGTTTTGTACATTTGGAGTGGCGATTTAGACCCTTAGAATCGAAAACGTATTGTGTAAATTTTATTCCGTTTTTATTTCTGTTTTGTGACTCTCATTTTAATTATTAATTACCCATGCTAAGTTTAAACTATGACGGGAAACACAAAACCTTTATATTACATTATTTAGCGGTAGAGCGCTCGAATTCGGACCTGGGTGGACATGGGTTCGAATCCCATTACCGACACTAAAATGCGGGCCCACGTTCAGCATCGCTAAAATGTCCACTGCTGAAAGATGTTTCTCGTAAAACATTCAAAGTAGCAAACATAAAATAAATACTACTACTACTACTACTACTACTACTAATAATAATAATAATATGGAATTCACTGAAAGGCTATCTGATTGGCCCATAAAAATAGCCAATAAAACGGAAGCGGTAGAATAAGTTATAGTGCACTCAAAAATTAGAAACATATGATCGATCAATATTTCTAATTGGAGGTTGTGTGTAAGGTTTTTATTGGTTAGTATTAAATTTTAATCCAACTGGGTTAATAATAAAGATTGCGTTTACAGTAAATCGTTGTTCCATTGTATGGGAGTGAAAAGTGGAAGCAAACGGACAAGATTGACAAGATGGCGGATGATTTTGTCACTGATGTCTTGGAAATATTTTGAAGATTATCTGGTACGATTACATATCAAATAATAAGATTATGAAAATAAATGATTTTCGTTCACTACATGATATTATTAAAATTCGACGAAGAAAATTGTTTGGTCAAATTCTACGTTTACAGCTCAAAAGACCAACAAGAACGGTTTGAGAATAGACAATTGAAGATAGTAAAAATTGTTGGTACACCACAGAAAACTTACATAAGAACTATTTGGGAAAATTTAATTGATATGAATTCTTTATAGAATCAGACAAGAGGTTTAACATAATGTTCAAATAAATGGAAACATTTTGTTGTCTCATGTTCTTTTTGAATTATAAGACTTTGGTGTTGTAGTTTTTGTTGTAATTGTTATCTTATTTGCCTATGCTTATTTTCAAAGCAAAAGGGGTTTGTAATAACATAAATAATAATAATAATAATACTTTACGGTTGACAAAAGATTGAAGAACTGATTCTAGGTGTATGTAGCAGTGCAATAGTAATGCTGATTAGTAAAATAGATGGCACATATTTACGTGTATTTGACACAATTATGTAAGCAGATACATGTTGCTACAGTTTGGAACAAGTAATTTATTTACACTTTGTAATTTTAGTCCAATATTTTAATCCGTATATAAAGGCTTCATTATTGCAAGTGTTATCATTTAATAAATGCCATTTATTGTCTATAAATGATTGAATGTTTTGATGTATTGACTTACTATTAGATCAGTTGTCCAATACACGTAATGGATGTCGAACATCTGGGTGATGCGGACGAATCCAATTATATGGATACCGTCTATATGGATTTGATTGCTATTGGCTACGATCCCAAACAATTAGGACCCAAACATTCACTCGCCAATCCACAAAGAGTTCGATTGCCTTCGGCGATGGATGTGAGGAATATAAACAAGATACTGAATAATTTTATTGTTCATAATTGTGAGGATTTGAGTAATGCTTATAGAGTCTCAATGTCCAATAATGACGGTGATATCCATAATCATTCATTCTCTATGGGAACGAGTACACAGCGGTATAACTGGGATTCCGCTTTGGATTATGGATGCAAGCATACACCTAGGGTATTTAAAAGGTATCTTAAGACATATATATACCATATGTATCCCTATGGCTAAGGGAGATAACTCTGATAAAAAATCAGGCCATCTTGTCAATCTTTGTAAACAGTCACAAAGATGCCAAAAAAACTTTGTTATTTTTCTACGCCTGTTGCACTTATCAAGTCATAAAAGTCTATTGTTTAATATATTGTATCAATATCGAAAATATTGAACTAAATGAATTATAATTATTACTATTACAAACCTTTTTGCTTTAAGAACAGTATGGGACAATAAGATAACCGTAACACTAAGGGGGGAGACCGACCCCTACTTAGCGCGTCCACAAGTGGTGGATAGTGGAATGGCCTTTAGCAATAAAGGTTAGCTGTGAATTATTTAAATGGGCGTCCGTTTGTTTACCCTATGCAGCCAACAGAGATCATTGGAAGGGTTTAACTCGGGATGTAATTGACATTTAATGTCAGCACACCTCAAGTGTCGTTCTTTGAGTATTCATTACAAAAGTTGACGTTTTTACAGACGTTTTGGTTTTTTGGACTACCCTGAGTGATAATAACCGGTGGGGGATGTTTATCCCCGATGATGATGATGAGATAACCGTAACAGCAAAATGTCCCATAATTTAAAATGAACATAGAGCAACAAAGTAAGCCATATAATTGTTTGATCACCCATTGATACATTAATTTCAATTAGATTTTCCCAAATGGTTCTTAGCCACGTTTCCTGTGGTCTAACCCCTTCCTTTGTCATCGTCAATTGTCCATTCCAAAACCGTTGTTACTGGTTTTTCGGTAGGTAAACGTAGAATTTGACCAAGCTATTTTCTTTTACTATTCAAAGATTTAGTTTAATTTCGGCTTTCATTCAACCCTGTCACTTGGGTCGTCCTATCGCTTATTCGTCATTGTTTCCCTCAAATTGGAGTCCTTTTTATTCTTTCTATTGCAATATAATGTTTTTAAAAACCAGGTTGCTAAACTCTACATCTAACCTCCATCATCCAGGTTTCGGACTGACTAGATTGGTTCATTACTGATCTGAATACTACTCCTACTCCTCCTACTCTTCTTCCTCCTCCTCCTCCTCCTACTCTACTCTTCTACTACTCCTCCTCCTCCTACTACTACTACTACTACTACTACTACTACTACTACTACTACTACTACTACTACTACTACTACTAATAATAATAATAATCAATAATAATAATAATGCTTTAAAAAAAGCATGGGCCAACTAGAACGTTCCATATAATTGTGAATTTTAACTTCACTTGATATTTTAATTTTATTTAGGTCATTTTACATGGCGTTTGGAGAATCTTTGTATGGATAATCAAACCTTTTTTCAATTGCTTATTTATTTTATTTTTACTACTATAAATGTTTTACATGGAGTACATCTTTTACCAGTGGATATTTAAACGAAGCCGAACGTGGACCTCCATTGGGAGATGGAACTTATGTTTATCCAGGTTTGAGTCAAGCACTGTACCGCTAGACCACCCTGGCACATATATCACATAATTATGATAAAAATAATATTTTTAAAAGTATTGGGTCCCCTCTATAATTCCAAATAAATTGTGAGACGAATTCGCATATTCTCGTCAGTCAAAAACATATAAAATTCCAGCATATATATATACAAAAGGGAGTTGCAGTTGACATTTAAGTTGATACAAATCAATAACACACAAAAACAAATATTACGACCAAGCTGGTTTAATGTAGTGACGAACTGTACCTAGGTTTTAATAGTGTAAACAGTATAGTATAAACGGTTTTATCATCTACCGATAAAACCAACCACGGAAAAACAATTAAAAAAAATCCTATTGGTCAACCTCCATGAGTAAGTGTGAGTCACGTTGGTGCATTCTTTTATCAAAAGAGGATTTCTTGACCTTGAAAATGCATATCGGGTGGAAAAATCAATTGCATCATTGTGCAAATTTAGTCACACATTTAAAAACTTTCCTGTCTCCAACTTACGAGTGATTACACACTCACACAATAGACTACCTAACTCTTATTGGTTCCTATTTTTGCAACTTTTTCTTATGGTTGGTTACCATGATAAAAAACAATTTAAAAATATCCTACTGCTCAACCTTTGTAAGTAAATGTGAGCCACGTTGGTGCATTTTTGTATTAAAAGGGGATTGTTTCATCTTGAAAATGTATATAAGGCGGAAAAGGCAATATTTAGCTAGTACTATACGATTTGTGTTGCGTTATCGTATGAATAAATCATGCAAATTTGATTACACATTTATAAACTTTTCTATCCCCGACTTACAATTTAAAAATTGTGATCACACACTCACCAAAAGATTGTCCAACTCTTACTGGTTCTTTTTTTCGCTGTTTTTTTATCTTCAACCCACGCCTCTTTTTCTAGATTCACATAATTCCGGACGGTCAACGGTCAGTATTTGACAATTCGTCGATGCAAACCAAATCGTGTTCGACGTATCCTGCCGACAACGGATTGACACCAGACGATTTGCCAGCGTTGCTCAATAATGTTGCAAGTGCCAAGCGCCTGATGATGTGTCCGACAGATTTGACGTCGGTATTGCTGTCACACCATTTGCTCGAATTCAATCAAATTCAGATTGGGTCGAAGCACAGACGACTGGTTCATTTGACCAACGTGCATCACGAGAAGAAGCCCGCCCATTTGAATCAATCCGTCTACCGATTTCGATGGACTACAGAGCAAATGGAACACGAGGACGTGAGTGGACAACGTTTCCTCATGCAGTTCCTTTTTTGTTTTCATTACTTTAAACGTTTTACAGCAAATGTAGTGGGGATCAAACCCATGCCCGCTCAGGTTCAAATCGAGCGCTGTAACGCTAAACCACCCCGACACAATGTTTACTACTTGTAAAAGTACGATGAGTTGCATTTGGGGTATATAGTTTTTTTTGTCATCAAATGATTCAAATATGAACATACATTCGATACATTCGACACAGTTGTAACGACTTCTCAAATCATTCAGTAATCGTGCCCTTTCCAACGTTAGCTTTAACTACACCACGATCCATTCCTTTTTAATAAAACGATACTGACATTTTTACCATTGCTATGAAATTCTAATTTAGACCAAAAACGAGAATTTAAAAAGTGTTTAAAAATAAATTATATATATATATATATATATATATATATATATATATATATATATATGAATGAAACCTTTTTTATATTTTCCATAGTTTCGTCTAACCTTCAAGATGTGAGCCCCTGTGTTTTTTTGCGTTAAGTAAGCTGCTGTAAAATAATTACTTTACTTTTGACAGCGCTTTATGTAAGTTGTGTTACTGTGTTTCAGACATTAGACATATAGAAATTGAAGTCAATTCGGTCCTGCCAAGATATTATTTCAAAATGGATGAGACATAACGACCTATGTGCTTCAGTTGTCAAGTGGACAGAATAGTGTCTTATATATATAGTGTTGAATTCGTTTCAAAATGATGATTCATTTGTAAGGAAAAGGGCTTACCACTCGACACAGTTGGAACAACTTCACAAACCCTTCATTAATCGTGCCTTTTCCAACTTTGATTTCAACTGTACTACAATCTGAATTCATTACTTTTTTAATTAAATGATGCCAATTTATCCATTATTATGTTTACATTAGCTTTAGAATTTATGGTAATAAGTGGAGTTTTGTAAACTAGTTAATGTAATATACAAGGTTGTAGTTATTTCAAGACTTATATAATTGTTGAAATCACAGTCTACAGTCCGATTTGACTGAAATAAAATAAAATTTATAATAAGCATCTATTTGTTTCCAATTTTTAATCATTATATAATAAATAATAAATTTTATTTAATATTAAAAATTATATTTATTCCATTGAGTAATGCCATAATTCGACAAACCCATTAAATTTATAAAATTTTGCTCAATTCTATTTTTCTAGAACTTTGTTATTTTGCCGGCATATGGTCGTATCAAACAAGGACAGACGGTTCAAATTGCAATTTGTTACACAGCCATGGGACTGCCTGGATTTACCGAAATGAATCTGATTTGCGAAGTATAGAAATTTGACATTTATTTTTGCTGTACCATGTAGATATTGAAATTAGTGTGCCTAAGTAAAATAAACAATGAACCAATTCTAGCCAGTCCGAAGTCTAAAAATAAGAGGAGGGCTTGCAGTGAAAAAACGAAGATTAAAATGATTACAGTACTTCAAATTTTTGTTTAATACAGAATTAGATAGAGAAAAGAAACCAGAAACAGAAACTTCTCATAAAAAAGACATTGAATAAAAATCTAGATAAGGACTTTCTTCTTACGAGTATAGCGTTTTAGTCACTTATACTATCTCAACATTTAAGTTGGTTTTAGTTGGAACAAATGCGCTCTAGAATAGGTTTCTCTTAAAATTTAAGTTGAATAGTTTTCTGGTTTAGAGTATAGCAAATTTAAGCCATGTGATTAGGTATTTTCAGTAATTTTAACGTAGTAATTTAGCGGTAAAACTGTAAAGGTTATGTGTCAGTAGACGAGCGCATAACCAGTGTAAAAAGCCATTTGATTGTATACATTGTTCATTCTTAATGATTAAGTTTCAATACAACTTGGTCATTAACTGGACACTTTTAAGATAATTTAATTTATTTATAAATTTGTAATTTGTAAGATTGGAGTCATATATGACAACAGCATAACTAACTACACAAATATGAATGAATATTATTGACCGATGATTAAATAGCCAATCAGCACAGGAACATATTTATTGACGCAATTATTTATTTAGCCATTTCTTAACCAATTACTATACTGATATTATTAATCATTATGACGGTTAGATTCAGAAGTAACGCCATTTTGTGCAGCAAGTATAGACAGTGAACACCCGTTCCATGAGCTAAGAATAAGCGGACATTTTGGTTTTAAAAGACAAATCCTAGACTTAATAACCGGTGCACTATCGCGAGTAATAGTCACAGAGCAGGTAGTAGCGTCGCGAGTCACATGCTAAGAATGGTGTTTGTTTTTGTATTTAGCTATCACAATCTACGTCTAATTGATTATTGTAGGAGTTTCGACCACGAGTATTTAAACCGGTTAATCACAGCCAATCATCGTGGCGAGAAGATGAGCAATTTTTAAACCACAATTCTAGGCTCTCCTCTGGGTGAAGACAGCAGTGCTATCCCAAAATAGGTCTGTTTAGTAATAATACTTGGGGTGACACCGATAAACGTTGTCGCCTACTTGTCAACACATCAACAATCTTAACGCCTGAGTATTCATTTGGTCCGCGACCGCTTATTTGGCACAGCCTTATTTACAGCCAACCTTTATTGCTAAAGACCGTTCCACTATCCGCCACCTGTGGATGCGCTAAGTAGGGGCCAGTCTTCTCCCTATTAGTTAAACCCTATATTATGTGGTTTTATACTTCTTTAATGTGATGCATGATTTGTAGAATTGGTAGAGTGCTAGACCCTAGAGTGGGTTTGAGTACCACCACCGGTATTGAATTCTCATTTGACTTCGATAAATGTCCGCTTGCTGAAACATGTGTTGAGTAAAATAGTAACTACCAATTTTGTTTTTTTCAATACTGTCTGTTCTTCGTGTTTTTAATCAGATTGTTTTAACTGAACCATGTGTATTATTTTGCCACTATTTGAGACTATTTACATAATTCACTTATAAATAATTATTTAAAAAATTTTTCTATTAGTCTACATTTTTGCAAACCTTTGGTACATAATACGGTTATTTGTAAATAATTTTGGAAACTATATTTATATGTAAAACAACATTAAAAATTGTTACTAATAGACTAATAGTACTTTAATGTATTTTATTTTTAATTAGGTGAAAATATTAGACTTCTAATTTTTAAACTATTACCGTTTATTTAAAAAAAATATTGTTGTAGCTAATAAACGAGAGTCAAGAAAAGCAATACAATGAAAAACTTGAAATATGGCAAGCTGAATATGAAAATCAAAAGTCGCAATTTATAATCACGGAAACTACTTTGAAGAAACAATCCGAGGATTGTATTGAAACGGTATACGTTTGTTGACTTTAAATAATTTTTAAAAATTATATATATGCTTATATTTCTAAATAAGTAGTATAACATTTTGTATACGTTTTTTTAAAGAAATCGTCAACTTCCGAATTTGACATGAATAAGTTTTGCCAAGAATGGCCGAAGCCGGAATTGCCAAAACGCACAAAATTATACTTAACTATTACCGCCAATCTAATCGACGCAAATGAGTTGGAACGCCGTACCGAAGATGAAGAGAATTTAGTTTTATCAAGTTTTATAGATTGGTAAATTGAGCATACGACACTTATACATACATTTTTTGTTTAAGCGATAAGATTACACATGTTAGATTCATAATGTAAATATTTTAATTCTATTTATTATTTATTTTATGTTTGCTACTTTGAATGTTTTACGATAAACATCTTTCAGCAGTGGACAATTAGCGAAGCCAAACGTGGGCCCGCATTTTAGTGCCGGCGATGGGATTCGAACCCATCCCCTCCGAGGTCCGAATTCAAGCGCTGTACCGCTAGACCACTTAGAGGAAATAGTAACAGGATTACCGCTTCATTATTAATAGGTTTGTAAATCGTACACCAAACGGAAATGAGGAATTAATTATAATTTTACATGGAATATTTGTGATTGAACTACTGATTTTCTTTCTTGGTTGCATACAATATTAGTATATATATAATCTCTACTAAAAGCAATACAAACCATTAAAATTCCATTTTTTACATCTTTACTTCAAGGTCACTGTTTTTTAACCCTTCTCATTCATCTGTTCGTTCAATTCAACCAAATCACCACAATTTTGAAAATTTCATACGTCAGACTGGTGAATTGGTATGCCACGATATTCTAACCAACATGTTAAGTAATCTAATTCACCGAGGTGACTTTTTGCAAACCATTCAGCAAACTGTGAGTTCTTGCCAAGCTGAACCGCTGTGGAATGGCAAGTTGAACGATTTAGATGATCCGGTTCCATATTGGTTGCAAATTATGTCGTCCGATGCAGCTTCTTCAAAGCAAAATCAAAGTAAGATGGCTTTGACTAGTTAGTAGATTTTTTTACATTTCCCATGGTGACAAGTTCTTTAACTTTCGAACCTTATCAATCGCATAGGCTTGGATAATAGTGGCAAAGTTGATGCCATTTTTGATAAGGTTACCCAGTCATTTGAGGGCTGTAAAACTCATGATGATTGCAAAATAACCGATCTTCAATGTTTAGACGATGCGGTTCTTGTAACAGGAGCCGATGATCTATAAAAAACCTCAGACTTATATCTTAATACATAATAACGGTGGTTTTAACAAATGCCCCTTTTAGAAATTCAATCACTGTTAATTGTAATCCATAAGATATCATTAATCGAGATAATTGCTATTGTTTATCATACATCAATATGAATAAATAATTAATTATTATATATGATCAAAGCAAACAGACTAATTACTCCAGATTTGGAAGTGATTCAACACACCAGACGATCGAAAACAATTATCAAAGACAACAATTCGGAAATTGATTATATTTGTATGAAGTGAGTACATTTCAACTTTTTATTTTGTTTTTACTGTTTGAATGCAAAATATTTTTAAGGCCAAACAAGAATCTGTATTTAGTGCCACTAGTGGGATTTGAACTTCACACCCAATCAACAACAACACTTGATGGCAGAGTCACCTCTTTATTAGTTCCAAGTTCATATACCATTCCGAATTCCTATGTGAAGAGGTTTTCGAAAGCGAATTGAACTTGGGTAAGGGGGGGAGAATAAATAAAGCTTTATGGCTAGAAGACCGCTTCCTTGCGACGAAGCCAGTATTCACAGGAATTGGCGAGGCGATCTTTTTTAGGATCGACGGATTCAAAAGCCTAACCGGCTACATTTGGTGATTATTATCTTGAGATACCTTTTAAGCATCTAGGGTGTATTCTAACACCCATTGATTGAACTGGAATTCAGTGAAAGCCCAGTTATACCTCTGTACACTCGATCCCTGCTGTTATTAGTCTAGATGCATGTTGATACCTAGTCCAGGATGCACCACGAGGAATCAGGAATATCACAATCATTGGAAATTGAGACTTTTATAAGCATGATTCAAATCCTCAGGATCATTAGTATCCCTTCATAGGAATTGATGAAACAATATTTTTCGTGGTTCATCCGGACTTCGAACAAAACGGTTGACTGGAACAACAAAGGCAACAAACTTGCTGCTTGTTAGGCATAGATTTCAGTTTCACCACAGATTGAATATCCAATTACTGACAAATCTTTTTCATAAAAAAATTAAGCAATAAAAACTGAAAATAAGAACTATAAGCATGTAGGAATCTAGACAAGAGAAAAAACTTCGAAATCATTGGAATCAGCATATGGGTTTGTCCCGGCAAGTCAATCGTTCATTTCAGTTGTCGGTGTAGTCACCTGCTCATTTTTTCTATATTTGTACATCTTATTAAAAGATGGACACCAGTGGCCTAATAAGCGTAACAAAGTTGATCGGCATCCTCATGACGGCGCCATTGTTCAGAACGACTGACGAGGCCGCCTGTTTCACGTCAGGGTTATCTCCCTTAGCCCCAAGGCTACACTTGGTATATGTATACCATAAGATTCCTTTAAAGTATCCAGGCTGTATGCTTACACCATCCCGTTGAAGCAGTAGCCCATTCATACCGCTATGCACTCGGTACCTGCTGTTGTTAGCCTGGATGCACCTTGTCCAGAACGCATCACGTGGAGGTAAGTCAAGTATATTACTGGAATTTGATACTTTATGAATATTACTCAAATTCTCGGAACCACTAGCATTCCACAGCGTATTTACAAATAATAGACTCTAAAATCATTAAATGCCGGGGTGGCCTAGCGGTTCAGCGCTCGATTTGGACCTCGGTGGGCATGGCTTCGAATCCCACTACCGGTAATAAAATGCGGCCTTTGCTAAAATGTCCACCGCTGAAAGATGTTTCTCGTAGAACATCGAAAGTAATAAACATTAAAAAAAAACTATTCGCGACCTTTTGTTTGCAAAATAGTATCAAGCGTGAATTTGTTTTTTTACAATTACAGAAGTGCAGGATTCCAAAGTATGGTCGAAGATACGTTGGTCAATATTTTGAGCAACGTTATATGCGAAGCAAATGAAAAAGAATTCGAAATTACTACTCGACCCAGAGTAATCGCTTTGCCTGCGCGAACAACTCCCAACTAAGATAAAGCTCATTTTTGAATGTGTCTGTAGATTTACAATAATAGTGTGTTGTTTTCAATATATGTATTTTTGTTATTTATTTGAATTTTTGCTTTGACTAAGAGTTGTCTCTCTAGTAATGCAAATCGAGAGAATTAATGTAAGTCGGCTTTTAAAAGCCAATATTTACTATTTCTATGGCAAACAATTAATCAACAGATAGAGTTCGCAGTACACTCTCTCCTGCAGCCTTTGGGCGTTTAAGTAAACCTTTATGGAAAAAAAGTAATATTTATATTAAAACCAAGAATAGAATATACAAGAGTTTAGTTCGTTCCATTCTACTTCATGCATGCGAAACTTGGACTCTCACCCAAGTGGATACACAAAAGCTTGTTCATTTTGAGCAAAGCTGTTTAAGATCCACATGGTTTCGCGCGTTGTCCTTTATGAACTAATAAAATATTTCAACCATTCCCAGATATTTGTAAGTCACTTAACATTTATTGACCATGTATCTCTAACACAATAAAAGAAAGACGATTCAAATGGATTGGCCATGTTTTACGTAGATCGCCCTCTCATCCAGCCAGAATAGCTATGGAAGCCCGTCCGTTATTCAGATGGAAAAGAAGACCGGGTGATCAACAGAAAATTTGGACGGACATTGTAGCACGTGAACTCAGTACTTTTATTTATGCTAAGCCCCCTCGTCCAAATGAATTATTTAAATGGGCGTCCGTTTGCTTACTCTCTGCAGCCAACAGAGATCATTGGAGGGGTTTAACTTGGGGGATGTAATTAACATTTAACGTCAGTACACCTCAAGTGTCGTTCATTAAGTACACATTGCAAAAGTTGACGTTTTTGCAGACCTTTTGGTATTTGGACTACCCTGGGTGATAATAACCGGTGGGGGATGTTTATCCCCGATGATGATAGATTCGAGTACTACTTCAAGCATTCAATGCGAATCTCCACCAATTGTCTACTCAATAAAACGCGTAAAACAATCAACTATAAATGCCAATCAAGTACGTTATTTACATAATTTAGCGACTTGTGTCACTTTCTGTAGTAAATAAATTTACAAAAATTGGTATTTCAAATAACAACAACAAAAGCCAGTGGTACATCTAGTGAGATATTAAAGCTTAATAATAATAATAATTCCAAATTCACATAGCAGCTATGCGAAATAAACTGATACCTCTGTAGTTAGCAGGTATTTGCCGATCTCCTTTCCAGTGAACAGGAATAATAGTAGCACGGTGCCAGACTCCAAGGCACTGGTCCGTTGTCCGAAAATCCGTTATGATGCCACGTTTGGGCCTTTAAAGTTGATTGAACGAGGAAGCACCAAACTAGCTGTATCAATCTTTTGCATTAGTGTTCCAAGATTGATTTATACCAATATCACTGTTTGGGACAGCAACTAAGTAGACTTTGGTAAACTTGGCAGCATAGTTGTTGTTTGTAACCAGGGTGTAATCTGGAGCCAGAATAGCGGGTCTAGTCTTGGCAGTTCTTACGCGTAGCCGAAACGAACAAGCGAATGATCAGTCATTCTTACTACCTGTTTGACAGCCACTGTATGTGCGGGAATTTTAGATTGCACTGAACCAACGTTTACTAACCAATACCTGATCGATTTGGAACGAAATGTTGTCAAATGTGTTCATGAGAACCATATTGCACCTTGCCGCGAATTCACTTAACCTTCGACCGTTCCTACATTGTTGACCGATTTTGTCCAAGGACCAATGTAGGGATGGTTGACATCATCTCTGCCATTAAAATCACCTCCAATAACAACGATTTGCAATGAGGTCTTGTGGCGAGAGTATAAATCTACAAGTTACTCATAAAACTCATCAATTTCTTTTTCAGTGATTATTGGTGAGAGCATAAGCTTTGATCACGGCCATTGTATACTTGGAAACTTTAAAGCGCGAAAAAGTCAATCGTGGGGATGTACCTTTCCAGTCAATTAACGCACTGGTAGCTAATGGGGATAAGCAAAATGCTACCCCATGTGTTGGATTTTGTACACATGTTAATGGAAGGAATAATGCAGATGTTGATTGGCAAGCTATAAGAAGACTAAACGACTCTGAACAATCCAGTTTTGTTTCCTGGAGACAAGCAATCTCAATCTTGTAACGACTTAACTCTGTGGCAGTATACGCTTGGGTCGAAACAGACGACAGTGACCGTACATTCCATGTTTCAATGCGAAAAGATGGTTGATTCCTTTTAATAAGACTTCAAATCACAACAGGATTGTTGCAAGACCAACTAGAATCAGTTTTGTCGGAAATCTATAGGAGTTCTGGAGACAGTCCCACACCATCGACGATATTATGCGAATGTCCAGAAAACTCTTCAAATACGGTCCTTCGTGGTATGCCAGTCTAACGACATAGCAACTTTTTCCAAAATAATATCCACGGCCACTATAACGAGGATCAATGGTACACAAAAACCCCAGATTTTGACAAATGAAATATATTTAATCAACCGGAAAAGAAATCTTCACACAATGGAAGTGACTAGCTATCATCGTACATGAAACGACCAAATTAAAAATGTACATAGAAATCGGCCGCATTAGATAGCGGGCAAGTTGATGAGTGTATTTTGACCTCTAGGCAAATAGACCACATTGCGATTACGCGATAAACTGCCGGCAATGCTTTCGGCAGCTTCGATGCGTCTCAACTCAACCAATCCTTCGCCAGACAATCCCAAAGCCTTACCCAGCATATTGGCAGCTTCCGAATCTCCCTGAGCCGATATAATTGAGGCAGTTTTTTGGTGTTCGGCCTGTGTGTGTTAATATATACAAACATCAATTATTATGGGATACTAATTATACTGGGGATTTGAGTAACGCTAAGTCTCAATTTCCAATAATGGTGATGCACAGCAGTCTGACTGGGCCTTAGTTTCAGAGGGTGGATGTAAGCATACACCCATGATATTGAATGGATATCTTAAGATGCACGTATACCCTATGTAGTTACTGGGTTAATGGAAATAACCCTGCCAAAAAATCAAATAGCATTGTCAATCTTTGGAAGCAAGAGTCCCATTAGAAGTATGCCATCTACCAGCCAAGAGACTTCGTTATACTTGTTTGTTACGCTTAACAAACTAGTGGGGTCGATGGTTTAATGACTAAGTCACTAACCACAATAAATAAAGAAATCAAATCTTTCAAATTATATTGCGTTAATGTACTTAAACGGAAAAAACAAATTATGATATCCTTAAACAAGTCCATACAATGGCGATTCTCAGAGAACCTATATATATACTTTTCGACTAATACTGCCCAGCTATTCAACGTCCCTAGTACGTAAATTGAGTTGTTACTAATCAACCAGTCTATTTTTGACAGGGTTCTTTAGTAAACTTCAAACAGTTGAAATCTAAAATAAATGATAGTACACTTTTCATATGAGATTTGTGAATGTTATTAGTATGCTAATGATCCTGAGGATTTGAGTAATGCTTGTAAAGTCTCAATTTTTGTAATGATGATATTCCTACTCCACGTAGTGCATCCTGGACTACGTGCCCCTAGACAATTAGACTAATAACAGCAGGGACTGAGTGTACAGCGGTATAACTAAGCTTCCACTACAGCGGGTAGATGAGAGTATACACCCAGGTATCTTAAGGCATATGTATACCAAATGTAGCTGTTCGGTTAAGGGAGATGACCCTGACAAAAAATCAGGCGGCCTCGTCAACCTTTGCAAACAGTGGCGACGTCACAAGGATGCCATCGAACAGTCAATAAACGTTTTTATTCTTCCACATATGTCGTATAAATATGGAAAATGATGAAGAGGTGACCATGTCACCAACCAAAATTAAAGGAATTATTAAATTAATTAATATTAATAAGCGTTAGTCACAGGACGATCCCTTCATTAGTTTTACCTTCCCTGTTATCATCTAATCACCGTTCTCGATCTAACAATCTAGCCATAATAATGTCCGGGTCAGTTCTTAGTGTTGACAACCATGCTGAAATTGTCACAGTGGCTGAGTTGTTAGAACATAAATGTGTTCATCCAGATCCATTAATCAATAGCTTGGTAACATTCAATCAACTCTACATTATTACCTGTCAAAACTTATAAAAATGTTACCTGACATTTTGTCAGGGATTTCTTCCTCAGCACTCCCCCAACTACTGCATACGGTATGCACATACTTTGAAATACTTTTTAAATATGCTTGTACTCATCTTAAAAAACAGACGCTCATATACATACCCAATCCACAGAATTAAGAACATCATTGGGAATTGAAACATCACAAAAATCCACACCCACGTAGATGTGGATCTGTGGTGCACACTTCGACGTCAGTAAACATGAACAAATAGGCATACCTTTTCGACCAAAAACCGCGCTCGTTCGGCATCCTGTTGAGCTACTTGTTTGGCTTCTACAGCTTCGGAAAAATCACGACCAAACGAAATTTGAGTCTAAAGCAAACCATTAAATATCTTTTTACACAAATGAGACACGACAATTAATTTTGTGACCCAACTACATATTTTCGATAAGAGTCATAACCAACAGCCTATACCGGTTTCATAATCTAACGGCAAGATACCTCTATCCATTTTTTTAGAAGCCGTAGCTTGTGTAAGCCAACAATGTGACATAAGATAATTATTAAAAACAATGTGGGATGCTAACGATCCTGAGGATTTCCAATAATGATGATAATCCTAACTGTTCCTTCTCCACGTGGTGCATCCAGGACTAGGTGCCAACAGGCATGTAGACTAATAGCAACAGGAACTGAGTACACAAAGGTATAACTAGACAATCATTAGAATCCCGCTTAGTGAATGGGTGGATACACTCATGATGCTTAAAAGATATATCAAGGTATCTATTTACCATATGTAGCCGGTTAGTCTTGTGGATATGCCAATTGATGTCAATCCCGAAGATCACCTCGTCAATTCCTGTTAACTCTGGCGTTGTCACCAGGAAACATTATTTATCCCCTAAAATAATCTGCAAATATGGAACTAATAAGGATGTAACATCGTATCAGAAGCCCAGGTAGTCGAAATTATTAAAGGCTGCAATAATGTGCACTTAATAAATGATATTTGAGGTATGCTGACTGTAATTATATCCCGAATTAAATCCCTGCAATGATCTCTATTAACTGTAAACGGCAAGCAACCGGACGCCGAATTAAGTAACTGATTAGGAAAGGGGACTTGGCATAAATAAAAGGACCGAGTTCGAGTACTACAATGTCCGTCCAAATTATTAGTGGGTCACCCGGTCTTCCTTCCCATCCGGTTAATGGTTGAGCTTCCATAGCTACTTAAATCTCAATAATTTATTTTATCACTTCATAGTATAAGAACTCACCAAAGCAATGTCGTCCAAAAGAATTCCAAATGATGATGCTCTTTCCGTAAGATCATCACTAACTCGTTGACTAACCAATTCTCTTTGAGTTATCAATTCACTAGCATCAAATTGAGCCACAACTGCTTTCAAAACTTCAGTTGTAATCGATGGAAGTACACGTTCATCAAAATCGTAACCGAGATTTTGATATATTTTTGGTAAAAGCGTGGTTTCAGGACGGAACAGTATACGCAAAGTAATGTTCACTGTTTGTAAATCTACAAATGAACATAAAATTAATTCCAAATTTGAACAGCTTCTCGAATTCCTATACGAAAAGGTTACCGGATGTGAATTAAACTGATAAGGAAAAATAAAGTTTCTTGGTTAGAAGACCGCTTCTTTGCGACGCCAGTGTTCACAGAAATTGATGAGGCAATCCTCTTTAGGGTTGACGGATTCACAAGCCTGGTGGTAAATAGGTACCTTTTAAGCATCTTGAATATACGCTATTAGTCAAGATGCCTGTTGGCACCTAGTCCAGTATGCACTACATGGAGGAATAATTAGGAAGGAGTATCACTCATTAATGGATATTAATAACAAATAGTGTTTTCCCACTATTACTGATATACAATGCCAAACTTGAACGCAAATTAATTATAGCATACTAAAAAAAGGATTTAATCAAAACAGTATAATTCTATTTAAAATTCTTTTAATAAAATTTTATGCATTTTCAAAAGATCCAAACCAAGAAAAACCAACGGGATACATCCGTGTTTTCAAATATGATCCATCGAGGCTAATCAAATACATCAACTACAATAAATTTACGATATACTAACGCAAATGTAAACCAAATTGTTTTGAAAGTTAACATCTACCGTTTCGGTTCACAAGAGAAGCGGCAAATACCTAAGAATTGTAGATGTACTTGGATGGTCTACTCGAACAACCACCGGCACTCAATACAGGCCTCCATCCGATTTCACTACAATGTCCATATGCTAAAAGATGCTTCTCGTGAAACATTTAAACTATAGCTAAAAAATACCACAGATATATGGGGAGGAGATTTTCCAGCGAAAACTGGTTTTCGACCTAATATAAAATGCATTGACTGAATACACATGATTCGGTGAAATTTTAAACAAAAGTCGTGTCTTATGTAATTTTTTATCAACTACTCATTAAACTCACTAAATAGATAATGTCTATAAGGAGTAATGTTACATAATAAAATATCAGTGCAACTTTTAAATATGTATATCGCCTGTACAAGAACTTAGCGGTTATATCAAGATTGTTTAATTTTTACAATAAAGTTGATGTGACTGCCCCACTTTTATTCAACTACAAAATAGATATTTACCGTAAATCCCCTTAAGATGAAAAGTAAATATAGTGGCTAGAAAACAATAACTAATATGAAATTACACAAACAATTTAGTTATAATTTCTAGTAATAAAGTCACCTCTTCATTAGTTCTATATTCGTACGGCATATTTAACGATCGATTTCGATAGTTTGATAAGCATAAGAAACGTAGAATAACAAAGTTTATTGCCTGGTACAGAGCATCTTTGTGACGGCGCCACTATTCGCAAAAATTGGCGGGCAGTTTGATCTTTTGTCACGGTAATCTCCTTTAGCCCAAGGGCTATATATGGTATACATATACCTTAAGATGCCTTTTAAATACCCTGGATGTATGCTTACACCCATCCTCCGTACCGGAAGCCCAGTTATATCGCTGTGCATTCGGTCCCTACTGTTAGTGGTCTAGATGCATATATGTACCTAGTCTAGAATGCACCACATAGAGGACGAATAGCTAGGAATATTACATTATTGGAGATTCATTTATTTTAATTGGTGACGTGGTCACCTCTTCATTATTTCCCATATTTATACATAGCAAACGATCGACTTCGATATCTTGATAAACGTAAGACAAACGTGGAAGACTAAGAAAGTTTCTTGGCTGGTAGACGGCATCCTTGTGACGTCGCCACTGTTCGCAAAGATTGACACGGCCGCCTGATTTTTTGTAAGAGTTATCTTCCTTAGCCCAAGGGCTATATATGGTGTAAATATACCTTTAGCTATCTTTTAAGTATCCTGGGTGTATATTCGCACCTACCCGCCATAGCGGAATCCCACTTATACCGCTGTGCACTCGGACCCTGATGTTATTAGTCTAGATGCCTAGGGGCATCTAGTCCAGAAAGCACCACGTGAAAATTGAGACTCTATAAACATTACTCAAATCCTCAAAATCATTAGCATCCTAAAAATGTACTACTATGTGCCACACCAAACTCGTCTCTACAAATAGATGTGAACATTTACTGTATATTTTTCAAAACTGTAATAATATTTAGCTATATAAATCTACACACAAGGTGATGCTCATTGAGCCGATGTACTTATTTCAGGCAAGAGATCTCACCGATGAATTCCTAAGTTAGTGTTCTTCAAATGTCTTAAGTAATCTAAAAACTGGTAATAAGATATGAAACTATCACTAAACTTGAAATAAACCCAAAATACATTAAATAACATTAGACACATCAACTAAAAATGCTAAATTTGTACGTTTAAAACCATTTTAAGATATACATTATCTTTTGAACTAATCTAATATAAAAACAAAAATTTCTGTTAATCTTGCATTGAAAATGATAAATAATAAAACGAATGACTAATAACATTACCTTTAGAACCTGTAATAACAGGAATATTTCTAGGACGTGCTCGTATATCAAAAACAATAGGCTTTTGAACCCAAGGAATAACGAAATGAGTACCTTCACCAGTTACCTCTGGAAGTACACCCCTAAATCGATCAAATAAAACGGCACGCTGACCACCGTCCACTATAAATATTTATGATTAAAAAGAGACAAACCATTATACAAAACCATAGGTGCTAAAGTGCCAGCTGCAATACAAGCCACACCTAATTTAGAAAGGTTATTAAACATAGCACCTAGCTGAGCCATTGTAAAAACCACGAGGAGTGATAGTTTTGAAAATGTACGTTATATAAACGGCTTAAGAAAATAAACTAGTGAAGTTTAACAACGAATATTTCCAAATTGTAAATAATTACAAAAATTGTTTTATTTTGTACGCAAAAATATTTTAATAACATTAATTATTTATTAATATTAAAAATATTTGTAACAATTAGTACAGTAGTGACAGTTATAATTTAAGTTGATTTTTGAATCACTGCGATACGCTTGCGTGACGTGCTGATTAAAAGTTGCTAATTGTTTTGCGCTTACCCGTTGTATTACGTGTCATTTGTGTCATTTGTGTTTTTTTTTCTGTTCGTTTTTAGTGTAATTTGTTTTGGGTATATTGTTTGTGGCTTGTGTATTTTTGCCCATTTTTTTGTTTTGTGCAAGGTTTGAAAATTTCTTATTGTTATTGTTTTTTTAGTGTATTTAATTGTACAAATTGTTGTACAATTGGACTTTGGTTTATGATTTGTATAAATCGCATTTGATTTTCGTATTTTAACTTCTCGTTTTTACCTCTTTTAAAGATTGTCACTTAGTGTTTGTTTTGTGATATTTTAAAATTCAGGATTTTTTACGAGTTGAGTAGGCCAAAACGCCTTTTAGTACTCGGTTCTCAAATTGTCTCAAATTTTTAGGAGAAAAAATAAAATGGATGGTGAGGTAAAGGGGTATTAGTCACAGAAAAAATATTTAAAATCAAGATAAAATCAAGATAGATAGTGGAAGTTAACAATTATAGAAAACGAGCAAAAATTATAAATATGCAAAAACAATAATAAAACAAGTTACGTATTACAATGCAAAAACACTGCAATAATCTTCAAAAAAAAAAAGGAAAGAGAAAAGGATGAATAACGCTCCAATAGACGTGTAGCGTGACGCGCGCCTCACTTCGCGAGTGTTACTATATATTCTTTCTTTACTAGTTATCTCTGTTTTACATAATTATGTGTGCATCTAAAATTAACGCTTGTGGTTTTAGAGGCTGCAGGAAGAAAGTGAAAAGTAGAATCTTCTGTATACACTGTAAAAATTGGTTTCATAAAATTTGTTCCGGTCTTACATCCTCTAACTACCTGAGATTTGCTAACTCTAGCATAGACTTTATTTGCCGGAACTGTCTAGGGAAAAAAGAATTGGAAAAAAAACTTCCTCCTTCAGAAGGAATTTTTAATAATATTGAACCGTGTTCTCATGATGTTAATCTTTTGCCTAAACTAGATGCTATTCTTGCCTCTACTATCAATAACAATTCGCCGATAGGCGTAATAACCAACTTCACTCGCAAGGTGAGGCGCGCGTCACGCTACACGTCCATTGGAGCGTTATTCATCCTTTTCTCTTTCCTTTTTTTTGAAGATTATTGCAGTGTTTTTGCATTGTAATACGTAACTTGTTTTATTATTATTTTTGCATATTTATAATTTTTGCTCGTTTTCTATAATTGTTAACTTCCACTATCTACCTTGATTTTATCTTGATTTCAAATATTTTTTCTGTGACTAATCCCCCTTTACCTCACCATCCATTTCACTTTTCCCCTGAAAATTTGAGACAATTTGAGAACCGAGACTAAAAGGCGTTTTGGCCTACTCAACTCGTGAAAAATCCTGAAATCCTGAAACTGAATGTGGCCATATCCAATTTACAGGGTCGGGATGAAAAATTGGAAAACTTTTCAAACACTATTTTAGAAGAGCTTAATAGACTAAAAGAGTCTGTAGCTAAGCTATTTGTATCCTCTACTGTGGCTCAAGCAGCAGTTAGACTATCACAGGAGGAAATTCATTCTGATGCTAAGCAGCTCGCCTCTGATGCTAGAAGGGCCTTTAATGTTATCGTTAAAGGTATACCAGATTCGGTTCTTAACTTCAGGGAGGTTGTTACTGACTTATTGAAGAAGTGCTCTCCTGCTTCTTCAAATTTTAAAATCTCTCGGATCTTCTGTAAATTACATCATCCGTCTCCTCCAATTGCAGTATCCTGTAATTCTACTGAGGTTGTGGAGGATATCATCTACAATTGGAGGTCCATGCGCTCCCAGTTCCCTGAGATTAAATTGACCAAAGACCTCTCGCAATCAGAGCGTGAAACTCAAAAACTTAAAAACCCGGTTTATGAAAACTTATCAGTACCTATAGTTAAATTAACCCCACTTAAATTAATGAATGACTCTTTTCATTTGGGTAGTCAGGATTTTCCTTATGCGTCTCGGAGTCGCCCTCATATCTCTGCAATGTTTCGGCTAAAACAATTTGCCCCTCTTCTAACCCTCTAACTTCTTTTAAAATGTTTTATACTAATGCCTCAAGTTTGGGGAATAAATTACTTGAAGTCCAGGCATTAGTCTCTGACTCTGCTCCCCTTCTTATAGGTATCACTGAGACTTGGCTTACCGAAGATATCTTAGATAGTGAATTAGCTCTTTTTGGGTACAATTTAGTGCGCCTTGATTCTGGGAGAGGTAGATGTGGGGGTTGCCTTTTCTATTTCAAGCAAGAATTCAAATTCTCCGTTTGTTCTCTACCGAATTATGGACATATTTATGCCTATGACTTCCTCCATGTTTTTATCCATCTTTCCCCTAAGGTATCGATTCTTTGTTCCATTCTATACCGACCTCCGTCCCTCTCCCCGCAATCTGATGGAGTTCTTATACAAAAACTCCATTTTTTACCTACTTTACCTTTTCAGCACTTTATTATCATGGGTGATTTCAATACTCCAAACATTAACTGGTCACTACTCAGCTTTCCCAAGACATTTAATTTTAATTTAATAAACTTTAGTATTGAACACTCTTTCACCCAGCATATTTTATCCCCTACTAGATTTAGACCAGGTTTCTCTCCATCCTGTTTGGATTTAGTTTTCACTCATTATCCGTTAACAGTAGACTCTATTTCCTATCTACCTCCTCTAGGAAAAAGTGATCATTTTGTTCTCTCTTTTGATGTATTTGTCCTATACTCTCCTAACTTTTGTTTTCAATTCTATTAGTGCTCCTGTTCCTGATTTCAGGAAAGCTGACTTTATAGGTATGAGGTCCTATTTTGCTAATTTCAATTGGGATTTTTCGGCTAATGATAATATTGATGCTGCCTACACTCACTTTGTCACTGTCATCCAGGAAGCTACCCGGGTGTTTGTCCCCTTTAAGGTTATTGGGCATAGGCAACCTAAGTTTCCACGACAAATCATTCGTTGTCTGTCCAAACGTAGGAAGGCTTTTAAGCTCTGGAAAATCTCTGGTCTCCCTAGCTTGTATCGTAAATTTTCTATCCTTTGGAATAAATGTATTGACGCAATTAGAGCTTTTAGAAGGAATCAACTTTGTAAGCTTTTACACAATGCCAAATCTAATAAAAGTATTCTATTTAAGTTCATTAAAAACAAAAGGACTTCTAATAACTTTTTTTTCCGTTTTTGAAAGGGGACAATGGATCCACACTTTTAAGGACTAAAGCTTGCAATCTTTTTAGCAATTATTTCAGTTCGGTTTTTCACTCAACTATCCCCAATACCCCGTCTTTCTTACAGTGCCCTAGTTTTTCCATCTCTTCCCCATCCTTTAGTACTGAACAGGTTTTTAAGCAATTATATAAGCTGAATTCCTCCTCCTGTGGCCCTGATAGTATCTACCCTAGGGTCCTTAAAGAATGCTCAATTATATTAACCCCTGTTCTTTCTCAACTTTTCTCCCTTTCTCTTCATAGTAGACGTCTTCCCTCATTTGGAAGCAAGCCTTATATTAGGCCCATCCATAAGTCTGGTGATAGGCAGGTCTCGGATAGTTATAGACCTATCAGTATCCTTTCCATTCCTAGTAAGATCCTTGAAAGATTACTTAAGGTCCATATTACTAATTTTATTTCTAATAATAATTTTATCAGTTTTTCTCAGCACGGTTTTTTACCCCATCGTTCCTGTTTTATTAATTTATTATATTATTCTGACAGCCTTACTTCGCTATTTGAACATACTTCTTCTGTTGATGCTATTTATTTTGACTTTGCTAAGGCTTTTGACAAAGTCTCACATAAATATTATTGTTTAAGTTAAAGTCTTTTGGTATTGTAGGGCCTTTGTATGACTGGATAGAAGATTACCTTTATTGTAGAAATTTTAGAGTTAGGTTAGGCAGTGATCTATCCAGTCCTTGTCCGATTTCCTCAGGGGTCCCACAAGGCTCAGTTCTAGGCCCATTACTCTTTATCATCTTTATTAATGATTTGCCTGGGGTAGTTAAATCGAACATCCTGCTCTATGCTGATGATGTTAAGATATGGAGGTCCAGCCCTGAGGTTCTTCAGCAAGATATTTTTAACATTTATGATTGGGCTTCTTTAAAGTCGCTCCCTCTCAATCTCTCAAAATGTAAGCATATTTGTTTTGGTAAACCTTTGGGGAACACTTTTAGAGCATCTCCTTCAAATGACTCTCCTATTATATCGGTACTATCTATTAAAGATTTAGGAGTAACTTTCTCATCCTCCCTTCATTCCTCTGCCCATCATACTCTTGCTGCGCAAAAAGGTTTTAGATTGATCAATTTTTTTAAGCGTACTTTATGGAATATTTCCATCAGTTGTACACGTCTTTTATATATACTTTATATTAAGCCACATCTTGAATACTGTATTCAAGTTACTTCCCCTATCCTTAAACGCGACATTCATAGACTTGATCATGTTCAAAGAAAAGTTTCTAAAATACCTAAAATCTTACATAATGTTGATCATATCAATCGGCTAAAAAGGTTAAAGCTTTTTTTGTTATCAAATAAAAAATTCCGAGGCGACCTTATTTTAGTGTATCAATTAGTTCATTCTGGGCGTAGTGCATTATTTTTCGTTTCCTCACAAAAAATGTTAAGGGGTCATAAGTATAAGTTTTCCAAGCCTAGAGCTTGTACCCGTCTTCGTAGTTGTTATTTCTCCCACAATAATTTGCCATTCCATATTGATTTCTTTAAGCAAGCTTATGATAAACATGTCTTCCCTCCCCCAGATATATTAATATTTCAGAACCGAGGATCAAAAGGAGTTTTTCCTACTAATCTTGTAAATTATCCTGTATCCTGTATATAATTTTAAACAGTGGCATGTAAATTAAAATTTTTAAAAATTAAATTTTATATTTTAGTTATTTTTTATATTAAAATAATTATAGAAAGATATAACAACAATAAAGTTTTCATATGTACACAAATTGATTAAAGAAACTATTATCAATATTTCGTTCACTTTATTAACAAATTATGATAAAAAAATTGTAGCTATAAAGAAAAATAAAAATAATATAAATTGACGTTGAAACAGGGACGGGAATTAGATAAAATTTGAGAACGCATGCTGATTATAAAATGTTTTATAAACGTGAAAAGGCGGAAGATTAGTAGTATTTAAGGAAAGTTGTTTCAGACTGCAATAATTCTATGGGAGAAGTAGTGTTGTCTTAATTAGGAAATAACTACGGGTTATACCAGTCTTAAAAGATGTTTCTTAAAAAAGTTTGATCTTTAACAAAAAGAAAATACTGCCGGTGTTAATAATATAATAGACCATCTGTCACATAAAATAAACAAGTTGAAAGATTAACGTTTGTGCCAATATGACAAATTTTGAATCATTGTAGACATTTCATCCGCAAATTGTATTGTTCAAAAAAGTTTTTATAAAACATTTGCTTAATTAATTATTTATGTATGCGTTAAGAATATTAATTAATTCACACACGTTATTTGTTTAAATGTTTATGTAATTTGTATTAATTGCTGATATTTGTGTATTTAAATTTTATTGCTGCATTTATTCCTATGTTAAACGTTATTCAAATCAAAATATTTTATTTAAATCAAAAGATCCCATACCTCATATCTTCAAATGCAATGGACAAATCCTATTCGATACGGTAGATATATGCAATGCATTCAAACGAAACAGAAAACATAAATTCCTTTAAAACAACGATTATCTTTGTCCCAGATAATATCCAAAAGGTGATCCAATTACTTAAACTCTTTAACAACCCTGACCCAAATGGTATCACGACAAACAATAAAATATGGATGCCAAGAATTCCCCTTTGTATCAACTAAACTATTTTAAACTAGTTTTACAAATAGTATTTATTCTAAAAGTTGGAAGCAATGTTTCATTACACCCATTTTCAAAAGCTGTGATAAAACTGATGTGAATAATTACAGACCTATAAACATTACATCAATAATCTCTCGCATTATGGAAACAATAGTTAAGTCTGAAATCTTAAATCAATTAACGAACAACAATTTACTGAATCTATTCCAACATGGATTTACTCATAAAAAATGAACTTTTACATACCAGATTAAATTCTTGAACTATACCACACAAAAAAGAGACGAAGGAAAAGCTATTATCGTCCTGTACATTGACTTACGAAAAGCATTTGCTTATTAAATGAGATATTATTTTTATATTGAAAAATATTTTTTTCTTATTTACTTATGCTTAATAAATTAAAAATATGATCTGTATAATATTGTTTGAACTTTTTTTAGAACATTTATTATTAATTGTTATTACATAATCAAAGTACTTGTTTATTTTAGTAATAATTATCTATGTAAAATTATAAATAAAACTATTATTTTGTTTAAATTTTGATAGAGTGTATCAAAAATAATATTTTTACATTAAGTAAAGCTTTATAAATACATATATTTTGGACTTTAAATTAACATTTAAAACGGTTTTAACCAAAAGTATAATTTATTTTTCTATAAAAAAAACTTTATAATTGTTTATCAAAATTAAAATTTTTGCATTGAAATAATGTTACGTACATAACAAATTATATGTCATAAAACGAACGTATTTTAAACAATTATGATTTTACGTTAAATAGTTAAATTCTTCTTGATGTATACAGATTTTATGTATCCAACAAAGTAGTAAACTACAAAAGATAAATAAATAATAATAAACAAAATTAAATTTAAGAATTTAAAATTATTGCATGAAATATAAAATAACAATATAATGGAGTTTAATATTTAGTACTATTATTATTATTATTGCTTAAATGTTTCACAAAAACATTTTGTAGCAAGTAACATTTTATAAAAGCCGTTAGTGGCACTCAAACTTATTTCCACCTAAAGTTGAAATACTATAGCACTCTGGTATTTATTATATTAAAATTAAAAATAAATTATTGTCCTTAAGTATTTATTAACGTAAATCATATAGTAATACAAAAATAAACAAACCAAAATCAATATCGTTTGTGCAGTTAGGTCAAAGCATCCTCGATTGAACATTATTATACAAACTGGAGTATTTAATGCAAAAAGTGAATACAGCTCATACATCATACGAATGTATTGTTTATTCAGTTGAAAAAGGTCAATAATTGTAATTTGTCTTAATTAATTAACTAAGTAACACTGACAGAAAAAATGTTAAAAATTAAATAACAAAAGACGTAAACTGTGAGATGAATTCATTTCGTATATTCTCTTCAGTCACAAACATATAAAGAATCAGTATATATATATATAAAATTATATGATGTAATTAACTTAACATTTATAACTATACATACATACACATATGCAACATGCATATGTTAAGTCCACGTTAAATTTAATGAAGTTACAAATTGTTTTTGTGCACACAAGATAGGTTTTAGTGTGCGGATGTACACAGATTCAAGTGTTTTTAACATATTAACAGTTTGAGTAGTTATCAACACTTTAAAGCAATCATTAAAGTTCACTCGATGTTTTGTTTGAACCAAGTGACGTAATATTGACGAAGTGCACCAACGTTCATTTGAATTGGACTCTTTATCGATCCACTTGGGAATGTGTTCTTTGGCCCGTTCAGATAAGCGACGAGTTGTCCGACCAATATATTTGTCACCGCAACTGCAAGTGAACTGGTAGATACAGTGGGAGGTGGAGAACATTGCTTTAGCTGTTTTTACGTTGGGCAAGGGTAGACCTGTTGTGGTACATAACATTCTCAATTGGGTCAATGAATATGTCCTTTTAACAGTTAAAACCAACCGGTAGCCTTACACCTGAACTTTATGGATTACCAAAAACACACAAAGAGAATGTGCCCATTAGACCAATTTTATCAATGGTTAATTCGCCATATCATAAATTAGCCAAATGGCTTAAGCAAATAGTTGATCCTGTTGAAAAACATATGAATGTGAATAATCTGAAAGATACATTTGAATTTATTGATCACGTTGAGACATTAAATGTTCGGAACAAAATAATGGCCTCAATTGACATTGAGTCACTATTCACAAATGTACCTTTAGAAGAAACTGTGAATTATTTAAGTGACTACATCATGTTAAATGAAATCAAAACCAAAATTCCGGTTGAATATCTGCAAGAACTGATTCTACTTTGTACCAAAAATATCAGATTCAATTTCTGCGGTAAATCATATATTCAAACGGATGGAGTAGCCATGGGAAGTCCGTTAGGACCAACATTAGCGAACATCTTTTTATCAAAAATCGAAGATTCAATGAAAAAAGCAATCGAAAACATGGTTGTATACAAACGGTATGTTGATGACATATTTATTGTTGCTCACAATAAACAAGACATTCATCAATTACTGCAAATTTTCAACAACATTCATCCCAATATCAAAATCAAATGGGAGTTTGAAGAAAATGATACAATCAATTTTTTGGACGTAAAACTGACACGAAGAAATGACGGGTCGATCCAACGTAAAATTTATCGCAAGCCTACCTGGACGGGTCAATATCTTCACTTCAAAAGTTTTCAACCAATTCAACAAAAACGTTATTTAACCGTGTACATAGAATTTGTTCAAGTGACACTATTGATAAAGAATTAGAAGCCACGAAACAAACTCTAACCACTAATGGCTATTCTGAAGAATTTATCAATTTCTATTCAAAGTCACTTACAATTAAAGAAAAAGTTATTAACGAAAACAAGTTGTGTTTTATAAAACTACCGTTTAAAGGAGATGACGTCATGAACCTCCTAAAAATTAGGCTCAAAAGTGCGATTAAAAGGACATATTCGTTGACCCAATTGAGAATGTTATGTACCACAACAGGTCTACCCTTGCCCAACGTAAAAACAGCTAAAGCAATGTTCTCCACCTCCCACTGTATCTACCAGTTCACTTGCAGTTGCGGTGACAAATATATTGGTCGGACAACTCGTCGCTTATCTGAACGGGCCAAAGAACACATTCCCAAGTGGATCGATAAAGAGTCCAATTCAAATGAACGTTGGTGCACTTCGTCAATATTACGTCACTTGGTTCAAACAAAACATCGAGTGAACTTTAATGATTGCTTTAAAGTGTTGATAACTACTCAAACTGTTAATATGTTAAAAACACTTGAATCTGTGTACATCCGCACACTAAAACCTATCTTGTGTGCACAAAAACAATTTGTAACTTCATTAAATTTAACGTGGACTTAACATATGCATGTTGCATATGTGTATGTATGTATAGTTATAAATGTTAAGTTAATTACATCATATAATTTTATATATATATATACTGATTCTTTATATGTTTGTGACTGAAGAGAATATACGAAATGAATTCATCTCACAGTTTACGTCTTTTGTTATTTTTGTTTGGAATTATAAAGGGAACCCAATGCTTTAAAAATTAAATAGTCGAAATGATCTAAATACATGTTTATAATTGAAGGTTGCTACAATATTTTTTACCTTCAATTATTAAAATATTTGTTTCCAATTAACAATAGCAATAATAATAACAATATTAACAACTATAATAATACGAACAACAATACAATTATTAATAATAGTAATATAATAATGCAATAATAATAACCGTGATAATACTGTTAATAATATAAGCATGTGTTTGGGTGCTACCACTGACACCAATTGAGGATTTTTGTTTGGTTTAGCTAAAATGTTTATTTGCTAAAAAATGTTTATTGTAAAAGATTAAAGAAGTAATAATAAAAGTAATAATTATATACATTAACTAATAGACTTTATTTAACATATTTAATAATTGTTTATTAATAAATCTGTTACAATAATATATTGTAATTCATACTTACTATAACCCACTACTGAGCGTCCTATAAAATTTGTTTAATTAAAAAAAAAACTATTATTTATTTTTTTACATAATTTGAAGATGCTAACTAACATGTTAGAATTTGTTTCAATTATATTACTTTTAATAAACTTTTGGGAATAGAAAAACAGAAATGGTAAAACATAAGTTAGTATATTGTAAAAAATTTGTCTAAGTAATATTTGGGAATGTCATTCAAAGAATTAAAGGCAGTTTTTAGTTATAATGTGCACAACAAGCTTGTTCGCTCCTTATACTGTTTGCATTTAAGTGTATTGATTATCATTAATAATAACAATACTTAATGGTAATAGTAATAATAACAGTAAGTGTTTCTATTCATTTTTTTCTTGTAAAAACTTCTTACATTAATTATTTTATAATTTAATGCTAACATTAAAAAAATATATTAAAAATAACACATTTTATAAACACTTTTTTAATGACATATTTATTTGTTGTTGCATTATTGAAATATTCAATTTATTTAACATACTCAAACTAGATGACTTTTCAGCTGAAGTTTTTAAAAACAAAATACATATTTTCATAATTACATACCTGATTCACACTTTAAAAAGTTTATATTTTTGTTTGTGCACATATGCAATTAAAGATTTATATTTTTCAAACATAAAAGGATTAACAATTAGTTGGTTAAATAATAAAATTTTGGAAAATTGCATTTAAAAATGTACTAAATTTCTACTAATTGTTTATTTATACACATCTATTAACAATTTTATAATTTTGTATGTGAAACTTAGTAGCGAACAATAAATAGTTAACATAATTATTAGCAATGGATTTGCTTTGGAGTGGCATAGGTTTAAGTTTTACCGGTGTTGTTATATGTACATCTTCTGTTGAATTCATTTATTGTGTCCACACTATGATCTTTGTAAGATGTTCAAGGAATATATCTAAAAACGTTACTTATTTAGAAAATGTACAAAATTATGCCTATGTTACAATTATTATGAAAAATATTTGGAGCAATTTTAAATGATATTGTTACCATTAAACGTAAAAAGGTACTCAGTTTACCGTTTCAAAGACTGGTAAAAATAATTTTTAAGTGCAAAACTAAAAGCTCTAATTTGATAAAATTACTTTAAATTATTCGGTAAAATTTTATTGAAATGAATAATTAAAACTGTATGTTGATAAAATATGCACTCACATAAACCGGTCATCTTGTCTTGCAATGTTATTCAAGCATAAATAAATTGTGCTACTACTACTACTACTACTACTACTACGACCAGTAATAACAATAATTATAAATATAATTATATTTATTATAGAGTTTAGGCCAACTAGAAGCATTATACAGTTGTTTCATTCTTGTGTGGAATTATCAAACCTTACACGAACTTGAAACCAGGTCAAAGCCTTAGTCAATAAGTTACAGGTGGTTAAATAGAGTTTGTTTCAACTATTGTAAGTGTATTATTTATAGTAAATCTGATTAATGCTAATTGCTCAGTGTCTTTATACTCTGTAAACTACTGCCGCTAAGAAGTAAGTAAATAATCTATTTCACAATAATAATATTTTATGGCATGCGTCGGTGATAATGTACTTAACAATTGTCAATAATAATATAAATTAAACATTATAAATTTTTATTAAATATTACAAAAATTACGTTATACATCACTTACTGATTTCTAAAGCATCACTAACTAAAATTTATATTTTATGCAATTAGAAATAATTAAACCAACGTAAAACAAGCAAGAATTGTATATTATTATTATTAAAACACTATTAGAAATACTTACAAACTTCCTTTAATACATCTTCAATACATTCTGTAAACCGTAAAGTATTGACAACGAATTAAAAACTAGTATGCTAAAGTAACTAATTAATAAATAATGCAAAACATTTATTTATTTATTATATTTATAATTCAGTGCAAATTTACCAACTAAAATTATAATACATATACAAACAAGTACAATTTTTAAAAATATTAAAAACATTATTAACATATTAATTTATATTTAATATTAAATATCTTTGTAAAATTTTGTAAATTTATTTTAAAAATAATCTAGTCAAGATTCGTTTTTTTTGCGAGACACTAAACAATGGTAATGCTCCTGTTTTAATTAAGCTGCAACATTGATAAAAGTATACTTTAATAATCTTTTATTTTTACAAGGACCTGAAATTAATAAATTATGGGGTTTATTTAAAACGTTATAATTTTATTTGATAATCAAACCTATTGAATTATACAAACATAATTTCCATATTTATATATTAAAAATGTTATTACTGCCATTATTATTATTATTAAAATTATTATTATTATTATTATTATTATTATTATTATTATTATTATTATTACTATTAGTATTATTATTGTGCAAACTATTGAGCGATGAAATCCGATGGTTTGATAAGTGCAACAGCGTTTTTTAGATAGTAAATGACAGAGATCCCGTTTGTATCTGATGTTCTTCTAGAGTTACCTTCTTTAGCCCAACTGTTGAATGTGCAACACAGCTTAAAATACCTTTTAAGTACTATTCATATAGTTGTGTATTGGGTCCATTCTGTGATAGTCAAAAATGTACCACGTAGAGGTAATATAGTAAGAAATATTACTATTTAAAAAAATTAAAACATTGCAAGTATTACTTAATTCCTCACAATTATTTTACAGACGTAAATACAAATAGTGTAACAAAAATGAATATTGGTTTTTATATTAAATACTACAAAATAAAATATTAACTAAAATTTAATCAATCAATTCACTTTAAAAAAAACGATTTAACATTACTCGTAGCTATATTTATATTATTTAATTAACTTGTATGCATTTTAATTATATATATAAATTATATATATAAATTATAAACATAAATTAATTTTTATAATTACTATTAGCAATACAATAATACATTAATAGTAAAATTAATTTGTTAAAATAAGGAAAATGTTTTGCGAATGTACATAACTTCTGTTATTGTTATTTTTTATTATTTTCTCTCCATTGTTTAAATGTTCCATTAACAATTCAACTGCATAAATGTTCAACTCAAACCTCGATTAGGTATGGGTCCAATCCCTATTAGCGGTACCAAATGGAAGCTCACGTCCGATTTTGTTAAAATGTCTACTGCTAATATAAGTTTTCCGCAAAACATTTAAAGTAGTAAAAAATAAAATTTTTAAAATAAATGCAGGATTACGTTTGGCATCGCTAAAATGTTTACTAGTTGGATATGCTTTTTTGTAAAACACTTAAAGTAGTAGAAATAATATATAAAAAATAAAAATATTGATTCAGCAAAGACTCAAACAAGGGATCGCATTTAGTTCCAAAAGTGGTACGCAAACTTATCACTGCTTAATTGTAAATTTAGCAATTACTATAATTTCGTATAAATTTTTCCATATCTAACGTAACATTAGTCAACAAATAAATGTTTGTAATGTGCAAAGTTTTTGTTAATCTTTTAAAATATTAATAATATATTAAATTAAAACGTATTTATATATAAAAACAAATTATTACAAAAAAATAAATACGTTACATTTATGTTCTGTAATTAAAAAGTAAAAATGATTTTTAATAAAACATTTAAAAACATTATTAAAACGTATTGTATAAAATTATTTTAGAATTGTTGGATTCACTTGAATAATAAATTCATTAAGTATTTAAGTCAATCAGGAGCACTGTACAGCTGTTTCATGATTCCAAATAAGGATGAAACAGCTGTGCAGTGTTCCTGGTTGACTTAAATACTTAGTAAATTTATTATTCAAGTGAATCTGACAATACTAATATAACAATTCTAAAACAAATAATCCTTTAAAAAACCCATGGATAAATAAAATTATTTTATTGAATATATAAACGGTTTAAAAAATACCCCAGTTTAAGTCGGATACTACACCACTAGACTACTCAACAAAATCAGTATATTTTGAAAACTTTTACAAACAAAACGATTCGTTTTTTTCAATGTCCAAAAATAATGTTTAATATTAGCATAATGTATTTTAAAGTAGGTTGTGTTTATTGTATTGCGCAATAGAAACAATGTTTTTATGCTAGTAAATAATATTCATACCACACCAGGTTTGTGGCGTTACCATTAATTAATAATTTTTTATTAATAATTTTATTTTTAAACATTTATTTTAATATATTTGTGTATTATTATTTACAATAAAACAAAATCATTAATAATTTTATTACTTGTGTAATAATCGGAGTTTAAAATGTAGGTTAATTATTAGAAATAGATGCAGTGTTTTAGAAATATTTTAAAGATTACCTGACGCGTTTACATTTAGATAATGAAATTATGAGAAGTGATTTTCCTTCACTACACGACATCATTACAATTAGACGAAAAGTATTTGGTTAAATTTTACGTTTACAAGAATAGATTTGTAATGGACAATTAAAAATGATAAAAAAAGGTTGGTAGACCACAGAAAACTTGACTAAGAATTATTCGGGAGGATCCAATTGAAATAAATGTTTCATAAAATGAAACTGAACGTTTGGGAGAATGTTTGGATAAATAAAAGGATTTTGTTGTTTTATGTTTGTTTCGAATTGTGGGAGTTTGTTGTTGTATTTTGGTGTTATCTTATTGTTATTTTATTGTTTTATGTTTATTTTCAAAGCAAAATAATTTTGTAATAAATAATAATAATAATAATAATAATAATAATAATAATAATAATAATAAGTTTTTAAATGTTTTAAACGTTGTATTAAACTTTATTTTGGGTATGTTATTGACTTGGCGTTGTTTGGTTTTATCACTAAGGCTTGAAAAGTACTACTGATAATTCTGAACGGGTATATCACACCTGTATAGTAATTATTGACACAAAACAAATGGATTTGTTATTAAGTAAATTTGATAACTTTAATACATGATAATAAAAACTTGTTTATATGTGTTAACAGAATATTAAAAAATATAACCGCATTACCTTCCTTATCTGTATTATAAATTTGTATCGCAATGAAATTTATTATATATATAAATCATATAAAAATAAGTTAATTTTGTAACAGTATAATAATAAAAAACAATTTTAACAAAGCATTTTGAACTGGAATTTATATTTAAAAATTATAAATTATAAAATAAAATTTTTAAAAATTGAGGAATTATGTGCAAAATAATTAATGTTATTAATTAATTTTGATGTTGAATTAATTAACAAGTAAAAAATTCGTTATCATAATAATTCAATTTAAGTATATTAAAATTGACTGTTTAATATTTTTTGCATTGTCTATTTTTAAAACATATTAATTAACAAAAAGTAGCAACATTTATTTTAAATATTGTTGTTTACAATTATAATACCACATACGTTTATTCGTAATTTTAATAAATGTACATTTTTTAAAAGTTTTACAAATGTTTTGAAAGAAATAATAAATTGAACAAATAAAAATAACAAAAATTTAAGTAGTAATATAATAAATTAAACAAAATTAAAAGTAATTATTGTGTTTAAATTTCTATTTAGTTAATCCCCATCTTTGGTTCATTAAAAACCTTTTACCAAAATAATGGACCAATAGAAATGAAGACGTTTAATGATTGGTTAATTTATCAACAACTAATATTAATCTATACATTTATAACTTCACCTAGTCTGGACCAGAAATGATTCAATTTAGTCAGTTTCAAGCTTGGATAACGGAGGAGGGTTTGAATGCAAGGTTAGCAACCTAACCTCTGTAAAACGTTTATACTGCTACGGCAAATAAGTAATCGCACGTATCTGGATGATAGAGTAACACAAATGACAGGGTTGAGTGAAAGCCCAAAAAAGGCTCAATTTTCGATGAGCAGAATCTTTAATGCCATCGAGACTTTGTTGTTGTTGTTGTTGTTTATTTTTGTTGTAATTGTTGTTTTATTGCCCCATGCTTATTTTTAAAGCAAAACAGTTTTGTATAATATATAATATAATAAATTTATAGTTTGTCCTTTCGTAAAATGTTTTTTTTTTTTACGAATTTTTAATTGAATACTGGATTGCATTTAAGTTTATAATTTGGTTTGGTAAATTTATGTTTGTCGTTAAACAATAAAAATTAAATAAAAGAAATGCATGTAAAAAATAGAACTTTAGAAAGAATATTTAGCAGACATATTTTACTAAAAATTGTTTTTTGTTTAAGGAATAACGGTCAAAAATATATGCCGATATGTTTTTAAAGGTTGAATGGGTTACTAAGAATTGTACTCGATGTTTTTGTTTTTAAATGTTTTTTATTCGTTTTATGGACAATGTTATACTGTAATTTTAATTTTTTTATAAAATATTGATGCAGAATAAAAGTTTTAAACTTACCGTTACCTTTAATTTAGAAAAAAAAAGTTTATTTATAAATACATTGAAGTTTGATATATGCATTTGGAACAATACATTAAAACTTAATAATGTAAAACTACAATAAATTGTGTAAATTTCTAGCATCAATTTTAAACAGTTTATAATAAATAGTTATTTTATTTTACAAAAATATTTGTAATATTTTATATAAATGAATAATTCCAGCGCCGGAATTAATTGAAATATTTACATTAACCATTTAATTATATAAATTCACTAATTCAAAACATGCTACGATTATAAAGTTCATTACATTTATTAAATTAAAATTGACAATTTTTTTATTTAATAATTAGTAATAACATTTAAATATTATATTTTAAAGTTAAATATTTTGGCATATATAAAAAATTGCGGTAAAAAATTAATTTACTTACCATAATCATAGACAGGGTCTAAAATGTAAAAAATCATTTTATACATTTTCAAATTACAAATTTTAAAATGTATCGTAAAATGCAATTTATTTAGAAAAACCGGTTTTTGTTACAAAAATGTTTTACATCAACGATATAAATAAAAAAATATATAATTTGTAAAAAACAATAATGTAAATAAATTTTTATTTAGATTCACAAAAGAATTATAATTTTGTAGTAAATATAAAAGTGAACTACAACCGGTCTAAAAACGAAATATATATAATTATACAACATATTAAAAATTAAATTTATTAAATATATTAAAACAAATCCAAATAAAGTTTGTTTCTAAATAAACAATTGACAGTTGTATGCTTTAATCCGCCATTTTACTTAACACAGTACTAAATTAAACCATATATAAAAAGTAAGTATTTTTACATCGACAATAATAAAATAAAGCCAATAAAAATGTAGTAGTTTACAGTAGCAGATGGATGAATTATTTTAAAATGTGTAACGCAAGAATGAAATGGGGAAGATGATATTAACCAATGGAATATAATCAATTGCAACTACTGATAATGAGAAAAGTAGGCAAAAGTGTTAAATATATTTTTATGAAAAATTGATTGAAGAAATTTTAAAAATATAAACTTAATAAAAATATAGAAGAATGCATTATTGTTAATAAAAGTAAAGTTACAATTTTTTTAATAGACGTTTTTCTAATTATATAATAATGATATGTTGTTGTAAAATAATATTTAATTAAAAATATTTAATAATGCTTATCAAACGCTGAAGTTTGATAAATTAATTGTTTTGTGAAAGTAATACATAATTAACAAATTAAACAAAAAACCAAATTAACTACAACTTTAAATCAACAACATTATGTAAACTGATCCTAATTTAAACTAAAGTTATTAATAAAGTTTTCAAAAAAATAAATATAAATATTATAACTTTTTGCAACATAGGTAAAATTAAGCATTCAAAATACTAGTTTATTGTTCAAAATTTTATAAAATTAATTTTTATTACTCGAATGTTTAAAAAAACAGTACTTAGTAAATAGACATTTAAGAAAGTTTCATGTATTGAACATACATAAAATTAATACGTTTATTTAATTAATAATTAAAAGAAATGTTATTCTTATTTATTTACTATTATTACTATTAAATGTTTTAAATGTTATTGGCTTCAATACTTCAGTAGAGTAAGGTTTCAGAACTAAATGAGAATTCAGATTTAATCATTTTTTTACAGCTTTAAATGTTTTACGGGAAACATATTTTGGCAGTGGACATTTTAGCGGAGCCGAACGTAGGCCCGCATTTAATGAAGATCGCACTCACCCAGGTCAATGTTTGGTACTGTATCGCTAGACTACTCCGTGGGGCTACCTGTGACGTCATATATATATATATATATATATATATATATATATATATATATATACTTAAAAACAATAAATTCTATCAAATATTTTAGTTATATTTACCTGTTTGAGTTGATTTATCTTGAAAAAAATATTACGTGTAAATGTAATGTTATATATCAGTTAATGTATAAAAATGCAACATAACAACAAACCTATTTATTAATAATTTTATTTAATTAATTAAACAGGAAAATTCAAAAATGATTACAATAGTGTACTTTATTTGTAAAATAAAAAATACCTTTTGCACATTTTATTTAATATCTAGGGATGCTAATGAACCTGAGGATTTGAGTAATGCTTATAAAGTCTCAATTTCCAATAATGGTGATATTCCTGACTGTTAGTCCTCCACGTGGTGCATCCTGGACTAGGTGCCCCTAGGCATCTAGACTAATAACAGCAGGGTCCGAGTGCACAGCGGTATAACTGGGCTTCCGCTACGGCGGGTGGGTGCGAACATACACCCAGGATACTTAAAAGGTATCTAAATGTATACATATACCATATGTAGCCCTTGGGCTAAGGGAGATAACCCTGACAAAAAATCAGGCGGCCTCGTCAATCTTTGCGAACAGTGGCGACGTCACAAGGATGCCGTCTACCAACCAAGAAACTTTGTTATTCTTCCACGTTTGTCTACGCTTGCCAAGCCATCGAAATCGATCGTTCTACATGTCGTATAAATATGGGAAATAATGAAGAGGTGACCACGTCATCAACCAAAATGAAAATGAATGAATTTAATATCTACGTTTAAAAATTGAAAACCATTAATTTTGAAAAAATGCAATAAATGTTGTGTGACAAAATTGTATCATATTGACTCATTTTATTGGTATGTTACATCCTATAGATTATAGATAATAAATGACTGCGTTTTTGTTTTTACTGTCAAATGAATTGATTTGTTGACTATACAATGTGTAATAAAATTCTTGTATTACCAGAAAAGCATATAAAATCTAAAATAATTTTAATTTTTGTATATAAATATAATAATAAATATGTTAAATATAATTTAAAATAATATACTTTTAAAAATATATAAATAAATCAGTTTATATAATGTATGCATAAATAATTTTTAAAATGTTACATTTCTTTACCTGAAGTTTCTACGTTATCTAAAAAAAATGTTTTGTAAATTTGTTAGTTTTAAAAAGCATAAACCCAAGATAGAAATGAAATAAATAAAAAAACGTGAATATAATATAAGATATTTAATAAAAAGTTTATTAATTAATATCTAATAAGGTTTATTTTCATTATTTTATAATTAAAAGATTAACACTTGTATTAATAAGTAATACATAATAAATGGGATTTAAAAAACAGCTAAAGTAAACATTTAATAAGACAAAATAATTAATAATAAAAATTTGACCTTATAACATTATGATTACAATTTTATGCACAACAATTGATTTTTTACTAAAGTACTTTTTACAAAACATGTTTGTAATATAAGCTGTTTGCTAGTTGGCATACTTTTATAAAATTTGTAATTTTATTTTGCGCTGTTATTTATTTAATACAAATAATAATAATAATAGAGTATAACATTATTGATAAATTGCAAAATATTCTATTGCAATACTTGCAGTAAAACGAAGAAAGATAAACCTGAATATAGCATTAATATATATATGTACATATATATATATATATAATGTTTATTACTTTAAATGTTTTTGACGAGAAACATCTTTTAGCAGTAAACGTTTTAGCAAAGCCGAACGTGGACCCGCATTTTAGTGCCGGTGATGGGATTTGAACCCATGTCCACCGAAATTTAAATCAAGCGCTGTATTGCTAGACCACCCCGGCACATATATATATATATATATATATATAATTAAAATTAACTTAGTACAATTTTCTGATTGGTATACAGTTTAATTGTATAATTGAATAAATAAATAATAAAATTATTCCGGGTTTTCGAATGGCTGTGCAAATCTAATTTATTATAACTACATATACAACTTATTTTTATATGCCATAATTTTTTTATTTAAAAATATATATTTGGAAATTATGTTAACACAAAATTTTATTTGTTTATATATTTATTTTCCTTTTTTTTGTGCAATAAATAATAAGAACTTATTTTGACAAATTTGTGTTATTATCATCAAAATTTAATTGTAAAATTAATTTTTTTGTATTTAATATTGTTTTGAAAATGTATCCAAAAAACAACGTTTAATTTATATAAGAGAAAATAATGTCATTACAGTTAATTTCAATGTGCTTTAAAATCACCTTTACTAGAACATATGTTATTGCCACCATTAAAATTTTTAATGCAAGATCTATTATTAATAAAAATGATCTGCGTTTTCCAATTAATACACAAATTTTCATTCAGGAATCCTAGATAAACAAATACATTAATCACGATAATCATGATGTAAACATTACTTGATAATGACATATAAATTGACTAATTCGTAAGAATTTTTACTTTATACTTTTATTTTGTATTGTTTTGTTTAATAGCACTAATTATATATTATGCATCTATGTATGTATATATCGAATGTACCTCTCTTGATGTATTAAAAGTTATACTAATAAATAATAAATAAATAATAATAATATTAATAAGAAAAATAAATTATTATTAATATTTAAATTATATTTACCTGTTTGAGTTGATTTATCTTGTATAAAAACATGTGCATTAAAATTAACTCAGTACAATTTCATAATTTGTATACAATTTAATTGAATAATTAAATAAATAAATAAGTAAATAGCCAGTCCCAAGTCTGAATAAAGGAAGAGGGTTTGAACGCAAAGTTAGCAACCTGGCCTAATGCAAAAAATTTATACTGTTACGGAAACAATACAAGAGGACGCCATTCTGGCAAACAACGGCAAAGTTAATGACTGCACGTATCTGGATGACAGACTTGCACAGATAACAGGATTGAGTAAAAGCCAAAAGGAAGCTCAATCTTCGATTTGCAGAATCTTCAATGCCAAAACCACTTTTGGGACATGGAATATGTGCACACTTTTTCGTACTGGACAGTTACAACAAGTTCTTTGACAAATGATAAAGTACAACTTAGATATTTTGGGTATTCGCAAAAACGATGAAAAAACCAAGGTTATTTCAAGAGTAGAGATACATCAATTTTATATTCTGGACATGAAGAACATCATATTTTATGAAGTTGGTATTATGTTGAGTAAAAATGCTGCTAAAGCTATGATTGGATGGAAATCTGTGAGCGACCGTGTCATTTTAGCCAAATTCAACACCAAATTTGCAAAAGTAACAATTATGCAAGTTTATGCTCCTACTGAGGCTACTGGGGAGAACCAAAAAGATGTATTCTATGATTAATTACAAAGCTTGTTGGATGATGTGCCAAGAAGAGAGATCAAAATATTGATCGGTGATTTCAATACAAAATTAAACAAAGACAGACCTGGTTACTTTTCAAATGTTGGACCACATGTTTATGCTGATAGCATAAATGATAATGGTTATAGGTTGTTGACGCTAAACAGTCACTGTGGAATGAGTGTTGGCATACATTCTTTGCTCACAAAAAATATACACAAGACAACGTGGATTTTTCCCGACGGAAAAACAGCAAACGAGATTGACTACACGTGTATAAGCATAAAATAGCGATCTTCATTGCAAGATGTACGTGCATATCGCGGTGCAGATGTTGGTTCTGATTACAATCTTGTTGTTGAAAAATTTTGTTTAAAATTAAAAACAATAGTAACCACAAAAAATTACGTCCATTTTTGTGTAAAAAACTTAAGCAGCCAAATATCTCAAATCAATTTTACGATTCCTTAAAAAATACATTTCAAAATCTGAAAAGGGTAGATAAGTATGGTAATCAATATGGTCATGTTCTTCCATTCGCCTGAAGATAAAACTTTGTTTGTACGCATCAATAATCATTCTTATGGCAATATAGGAAAGTGAAACGTGGAAGCGAACGGACAAGATTAATAAAATGGTGAATGTTTTTTATTGCCGGTGTCTTAGAAGTATTTTAAAGATTATCTGGCGCGATCACATTTCAATTGATGAGATCATGGGAAGATCTAACTTTCGTTCACTACATGACATTATTACAATTAGACGATGGAAATTACTTAGTCAAATTCTAAGACCAGCAAGAACGGTTTTGGAATGGATAATTGTAAATAGTAAAAGAAAGATTGGTAGATCACAAAAAACTTGGCTAAGAACTATTTGGGAAGATCTAATCGAAATGAATGTTTCATGGGATTAAACAAAACGTTTGGCAGAATGTTCAAATACAGGGAAATATTTTGTTATCTCATGTTCTCTTTAAATTACTAGACTTTGTTGTTGTTGTTATTTTTTGCTGTAATTGTTGTTTGATTGCCCCATACTCATTTTTTAAAGCAAAAGGGTTTTGTAATAATAATAATAATAATAATAATAATAATAATAATAGTAGTAGTAGTAGTAGTAGTAGTAGTAGTAGTAGTAGCAGTAATAAACACAATAAATTATAATAAATATATACATTATACTTACCTATTTTAGGTACTTGATCTTATGTAAAAAAATGTGTATTAAAATTAATTCGGAACAATTTTTTGATTTGTATACAGTTTAATTGTATAATTAAATAAATAAATAGAAACAATAGTATTAGGCACAATAAGTTATAATAAATACATAAATTATATTTAATTGTTTCAAGTGATTGGTCTTATATAAAAAATACATAATAATGCAATACCATATTAGTTAATATTGAAGTAAGAAATACATAAACTATATAACAAATTATATTCACATAAACAAACAGTTTACAAAAATATGGAAGTAATGTAATTTATTTGTAAAATAAATAAATAAATTTTTACACATTCTATTTCACACGTAAGTTAAATTTTTATAACTATTTATTATTTTTAAATACAGTAAATATGTTTTATAAAATGGTATACCTTTAGCTTTTGAACATATGTAAAATAATAATAATTTTTAACATTTAATAATTCTTATTAAGTTTAATTTAAAGTAAAAAAAATCAAAAATTAACATTTAAAAATAAACTGTTTATACAGTGTGTGCATAAATAATTTCTTAAACAATGCATTTCTTTACCCGAAGTAGCCAAAATAAACAAAATAATTTGCCAAACTTAAAATCTAAAATTAAACAAGTTTTTGATTGCACTTAATTGTACCTATTAAATACAATGAAATTTGGAAAGCAACATTTCAATGCAAAATAATAATGTGTACACATGCGCAAATATTAATTAAAAAATTTTTTTTTCTTACCTGGCATAGAAGCTTTATCTAAAGTAAAATATATTTTAATTAATTGTAAAATAAATTAATAAAGTACTTTGTTTATATTAAAAAAAATAATTTAATGACATTTTAGAAAGATATAATTAAAATTTTTTTCTCTAAAGGAGGACATTATTTACGTGCCTGTTAGCAGCAGCAACGTTTTAGGAAACTGGACAATGAGCAATAATCAGCTTTACTACGAGTAGTTACACGTAACTCAGCGATTAAAACATTGACTATACACCCGATAAAAAATATTAAGTAAAATTTGTGTACAAAATTTAAAATGAATGCACTGTTGATAATTTTAAACAAGGATTACATAGATGTACAATAGTTGACTGAATCCAAGTTAATTTATTATTTAAGTAAACCAATTTTAATATTTCATACTTAAAAACATATTAATAAATCTATTATTTATTTATTTTTTATTTATTTATGGTTATTGGCTTGGATACTTCAGTAGAAGTGGCTTTCAGCATAATTTGGTAAAATAAATATATACACATGTTGAACTAATTAACTTAAACAATGTTTTTTTTCTAACCAAAAAAACGTTTGGCAATTGTAAAGTAAACAAAACTAGTTGTAACTGACTAGTTATACAGCGCTGAACTCGAACTTGGGAAGGTATGGGTTGAATCGCCACAACTATCAATAAATGTGGGCCCTCGTTAGGCTTAACTAAATTATCTCCTTGATAAAAATATGTTTCTTGTAAAACATTCAAAGTAGTAGAAACAAAAAAAACATTTGCAAAACTTTTAAAATAAAGAAACTGTAAAAAAGCAAAATACTTATAAAAATGTAAACTATTTTAATAATTTTAATAGAATTCATTTTTTTATTTAGTAGAAAATATAACAAAAGCAATTTTGGAAGACAACTAAAACAAACATTTTATAAAATAAAAATATATTGCTGATAAACATTAAGATGTTTTAACGCATTCATTATACATTAATGTACAAAAATTACTTAAACAAAATTAGTGCAAACAATAATATAAATAATTAGAGATTTAAGTTATTACTAAAGTGTAACACGTTCTTGTATCAAGTCTTGGAATGAAAAACTTATCAGTTTTATATTTTTTCAAATTAAATATTCCATTTGTTGAAAATGTAAAAAAAACTTTTTATAATGCAGTGCATTTGTTTCTATTCTTGGCTTAAGTTTTTATATTGCACTTGATTTAATAAAAGTAAAAATAAAGGATTGAAAACCCTACCATTCTATATTTTATGTATGTATTACAGTAAACATTAAATATAAGTTTATTATTTTTAATATTTGAAACCTTTTATATCATTTAATAAAAAAAGGTTTTTCAAATTATGATAAAATATTAAGTAATATTAAGCATAGTATATTACGGGTTTAACAGTGTTATAGTTTATATATGTTTTTAATTTATATTTTATAATATTACAATAAATAATGCAAATATTATAACTACCGTCATCTGTATTTTTCAAAACATAATAAATATTTTTGTCAAATTATGAAAAATTTTATATTCGCATTTGTAAAAATAAATTGAAATTAAAAAACAATAAGCAGGCAGAATGTTACAATACGTGCACGGAATTTTGTCAATAAAGTTAAATTGCATTTATTTTCGTTTAAACTTGTAAAAATAGTTTTTCAATTCAGTTGATCTAACTTGAGATAATATAGCAGCCAGTTACAAAACAAAAACAAAACTTAACTCATTAAGCACATGTTACACGTCCAAGATATATGTAACAAGTATTAATACATACCTTAGATACTACTTTACTCTTATTTATAAAAAATGTTACGTGAAAAAATTAATTTTTAATCATAATTGGTTATAACAAAAACCGTAAATACTGCAGTATATTTAATCTTAAAAACAAACATAAATATTTAATTTATTAATTTATTAATTAAAGTGTTAACTAATTCGATAATTTTAAAACCATCTGTTTTCAGACAAGAAAGGTAATTTAACAAGACATTTAAAACAATCATTTTAAAAAATGAAAATATCTAGTTGATGGACATTAATTATTAATTTAGGAATATCATTAAATAGTGTAGTCAATTGGAAAAAACTACTTAATAGGAAACCCATTACGAACAATTAAAGTTTTAAATTATTACACAAGTAAATTGCGCTGGAGTGTCTACTAATTTTGGAGAGGCCTAATGGTAAACTGCTCTACCTAAACTTGGTAGACATCAGTTCAAATCTTTTAACCTTTGCCAAGTACAAGTGTATATTGGGCATCCCTAAAATGTCTACTACCAAAAAATGTTTTCCGTTAAAAAATAAATAAATAATTATACAAATGTTACAAATTATTAGTTTTAAATTTACTAACCATAGATTTATTATTCATATATATATATATATAATATGCCGGTGTGGTTTAGCATTACCACGCTCAATTTGCACCTTGGTGGGTTTGAATCCCACCATCAGTATTAAAATGCGAGCCAACACTTGGCATTACTAAAATATGTACTGCTGGAAGATGCTTTTTGTAAAACATTTTAAGTAATAAATATAAGATAAAATGAATAAAATAAACGTAAAAAGATATTTTTATAACACACTGCATTTGCCTTTTTTACAGTTTAATTTTACACATAACATTTTATTTACTCAAAGGAAAATTAAAGAATGCAACCCCACTATTGTGCATTTAAATAATGTATTAGCGTTAACACCAAATAAAAATATATTAATTTTAATATTTCAAAACAGTAAACCTTTTAAATTAATAACAATAAACGTTTTTGTAAAGTATGATGAAGCATTAAATAAAAAATTAATTTATTGATAATCAGCGTTACAGTTTATAATATGCGTGTTTAATGTATATTTTATATTGCATTAATTAATGCAAGTATTATATATACTGTCATCTGTGTTTTTCAAAATATAACGAATATTTTTATATTGTCTATTTAAATAAAATATTACAGTTAACACTAAGTAAATGTTTATTATTTTAAATATTATATACATTAAATTTTTTAAATCAATCATAATGAACATTTCTGTATAGTATGATGAAACATTAAGTAAAGCTATAATTTATTGAGAATTAGCGTTATAGTTTATATTATGCGTTTTTAATGTATGTTTTATAATATTGTATTAACAAATGCAAGTATTATAAATACCGAAATCTGTGTTTTTAAAACACAATAAACATTTTATATAGTATTTTTGAGTAATTTATCATGCATTAGCGTTATATTTTATAATATGCGTTATTAATCTATAATATAATATTGTATTAATTAACTAATGTAATATAAATACCGTCATCTGTGTTTTTCAAACATAATAAATATTTTATATAGTATATTTGAATGATTTATTACTTTTAACACCAAGCAAATGCTTATTAATTTTTTAAGTATTTCAATTATTAAATTTTTAAAATCAATTACAATTAACGTTTTTGTAAAACATGATAAACATTAAGTAAAAAGTATAATTTGACAGAAATTTAACGTTATCTTTTATAATATACATTTTAATGTATGTTGTTTTGTAATATTGTATTAATTAATGCAAGTTTTGTAAATACCGTCATCTGTGTTTTTCAAAAGATAATGAATATTTTTATATTGTATATTTGAATAATGCATTCCTCTTGAACACTAAATAAAATGTCATTAATTTTAATGTTTAAAACTTTAAACCTTTTAAATCAATTAAAATAAACGTTTTCGTAGTACATGAATAAAGATTTAAATAAAAAGATAATTTACGATATTCAGCTATATAGTTTATAATATGCGCTTAATATTTGTTTTATAATATTGTATTAATTAATGAATGCATTATAAATACCGAAATCTGTGTTTTTAAAACATAATAAACATTTTCGGAAAATATGTAAACGTTTTATATTTGCAGTTGTATAAATATATAAAAAGTAAGGAAATTAAAATATGTATATTTGGATAAACACTAAAATATCATTCTGTTGCAGCCATACACGGAATCTTGCAAAGAAAATTCAAATATATGTTTTTTAATTTGAAAAAAATTGCTTAATCCTAATTTAAAAAGCTTATCCATTTTCCGAAACATATATTATCACAAATTTCTACATTTATTCTGTTAATTACCTTTAAATTTATTGCTTTATTTGCAGACAAGTTGTATAATGTATATATATATATATATATATACATATATATATATATATATATAAATCTAAATAGTACTTGTCAGTGAACTCTTATTTTTCAATTTTGCTGTTTTAACTTAAAAGTTATATTTTTTTCAACAAAGTAATTATGCTAGAATAATATGGACTATCAATACTTAAAGTTAATTATTTTTTAACTTTTTTATAATTACAAATGATTAAGTGTCTTGGAATTTTCGGATAAATTGTATTCAAATGGGTAAATGGTAATAATCACACTTAAAAATTGCATACATATTAAGTTAAAATCATAAAACTATTACGCAACACAAATTTCCAAAAAAAAAAATTGTTTACATAATTTTATAAGTGTTTGCATAACCCAGCACACGTCACTTCATACACTATATATAAAATTAATCAGTTTTTAAATTTTGTATGTATAGAAAATTTAACATTAATTGTGACGTAAAAAGATCAAAGAATATTTTTAATTACTTGACCTCTCATTTTTGTTTTATTAACTTATCCAACATTTTCATTTGAACTTTTGACCTTGGCACAATTTTGAACATTTATATGAGTTTAAATGAGTTTAAAGAGTTTGAATACTGGAAGCTATTTTTTAAGTGTTATAAATTACGAACAAATAAAAAAAAATTATAATATGGGTTTGATTGTTGAACAAATAGCGGATTTATTTTATATAAGTGCAAGAACTGTATACTGTGTGTTAAAGGATTATACACGTCCAAGGACAGCAGGAACAAGACCTGCACCATTAACGAGTAAACGAGATGATACTTTTATTATCACCAAATTAAAAAGAAACAGAATAAAGCCTATCCAATAAATACAAAAAGAAAAATTGCCCAATTTTTTATATTTACTTATCCGTAATCGGATGAAATCGGCCAATCTGCAGTTAAGGAAGACGCTAAAAAAGGTTCCCTTAACTGCAGAACATAGAAGAAAACGCGTGGAATGTGCCAAAACATATAAAAACCGTCCATTATGTTTTTGGAGATCGATGTTTTTTACATACGAGTGTGCTTTGAAATATGAACCATGGGCAATGCAGTCCACGGTCATCTGTGGTCCCGATTTTTCTCAAGACAACAATTGCATTGTTAAAAAGGCTGTACATCCATTATGTCTTCATGGATATTTTAGAATTAAGTACGGGCAACTACAAAATGGAGCGAAACAAGTAGTCATGTAAACAGCTCAGAATTTGTAGCTATTTTCAAAGAATTTTTCAAGTCTATACTACAACAAAGGGCTTCAGAGCATTTGGTGGTTGTTTAAGATAATGCTCCAGTGCATACATTGCAAAAGGTAACTTGGTTTTATTATAATCTAAAAATTAACGCATTTGTTTGTTGTTTAGACTAAGAATTCTTTAAATAGCAAAAAGCTGAGCTTTGTTTAATTGCCTCCATACAGCCCAGATCTCAATGTAATTAAAAAATGTTTTTAGTTATCTTAAACGAGAGGTAAATAGGACGGAAAATTGAGGCACACTTACCGAAAAAATTAATTATGTTTTGGACAATCGAATTCCACAAAATTATATTAATAATTTGGTCAATTCCTATCCAAAACGGTTAAAGGAACTTATTAAAAAGCATGGCTATCTCCTGAATTATTAATTTTGGACAATTGGTAATGTCTACTTTCTATATATATACATATTTTATATTATAATTTATTTTTAAGCAACATAGTAGTTTTTTCATGTTGTCGAAATGTGTAAATATTACGTTTTTGGTCTAAGCAAAAAATTGATAATGTTATTTGTAAAAAGGAAATAATTTTAGTGTTTTGAATATTGGTATTGCTAATGTGATGTTTAATACTTATTCTAGTGCAATGTCAATGTGCCTAATATGTTTAAATAATGTAAGGAAAGTCAATCAATTTCAATATGCCAATTTTGACAGCTCCTATTTTAGCCCCTGTATATATATATATATATAATACTTAATATATAATACAAATACTTAAACGTTGTAATTAAATGATTTTTAAAGCAAAAAGGTTTTGTAATAATAATATAATACAACAATATGATTTAATATTGTATTAAAATACATATATAAATCAGTTTTTTATTATTTATATAAAATTGTAGTAAAAAATAATAATAAAAACATTTGTAAAAGATGTTTGCAAAAATAAGTCAATATGATTTTTGCAATAGAAACATTTTTTGGGTTAAATAAATAAATAATTTTTTAAGTTGATTTAAATTTATATCAATTCGACGCTTAAAAATAAACAAATTATTCGCTTAAATGTATTGCTACTACAATCTGTCATCATTATTTTAATAATATTAAGCATTCATATTCATTATATATATATATATATATATATATATATATATAATTCATATTCATTATATATATATATATATATATATATATATATATAAAGTCACCGCGATACAACTTAATAATTTATATAAATTTTGATTATTTTATTACATAAATAATAATAATAATAAGGAGTAAAAAATATAAATATAATAAACACAATAAATTATGCTAAATATATTTATTAAATTTACTTGTTTGCATTGATGCTTCTTAAAAAAAATATGTTTAAATGCAATGTTATGTGAGTTAATATTATATATATATATATATATATATATATATATAAATGTAACTATTATTTGCTATATTTATTAAAAAACCATTAATAAATACGACGGAACGGTACCATATGGGTTATTAAACCTAGCAGTATGCAAGGACCTATACAGTAAAGTCCTAGTAAAACTGGTAGTTACGTAGCAGGATTTGAGGACACTGGGCAATTAGAATTGATCAAATTTGATATAAATAATAAATTTACAGGTCCAAAGTCATATACAAATAGCTCAATGGTTTAACACACTGGTCTGACACCAGATAGGGCGTTGATTCAAGTTCATGTATGTGTAAACTTGAAAGGTATGCGCTACTGGCGGTTTCAAATAAGGATGAACCAGCTGTACGGTGCTCCTGGTTAACTTAAAAACCTAGTACATTTATTATTGAAGTAAATCTGACCATTCTAATATAATAATTCAAAGATTCCAAAAAATACTAAAATAATATTCTTTATTTGTAAGATAAGCACTTTATTACACATGTAAAGTTATTAAAGTAGAAAATGTTTGTGATAATATGGGGTGTACATTTCACTTATTTTAAAACACATTGTATGTTTTAAACTATGAATAAAAGCAACACTGTTTTTGCAATTAATTAAATTACTGAAAATATACGTATATATGTGCCATATTAAAAAAAAATGTTATGCAATATAAATGGCATTAAATATAAAAAAATATTTCCACATTTAATAATGTTTATTTCATATTATTTAAAATAATTAACAATTTACTTTTCATAAATAAATAAATTAACAAATTAATTATCTAAATAATCTTTAATAACAATGTTTTTTGGCCTAAATTAAGTTTAGTATGTTAAAAATTAACAAACGTTTTTAAAATGCAGTTAATACAAAAAACAACTTAAAAAACAATATATAAAAAGGTTTATTTAAGGTATTAACAAGTCTTAGTTGCACTTATAAAATACAATTTAAAGTAATTATAAAAATAGTGTTTTAAAAACATTAACAGCTTATGTATAAATAATTAAAAAACTAATGTATGCATTTATTTAACTTACCTTAATTTTTGAAAACAAAAAGAATATGCTTTAAAGATTATTATTATTATGAGATATTTCTAAAACTTATTTAAACTTATCTGTTTTAAGTATCTAATAAATCTCATTCTATACATTTAAAAATTATTATAAACATAATACTGGTTTAATTATATACATAAATCAATTAAATAAAAGTAGTTATTTCTAACCTACGCCAAGTTTACCATCTAAAATAATTAAATTAAGTTTAGTAAAATGTTTAACATAACGTAGTAAAAAGCAAAAATACTTTACAAATTATTAATTAATTAAATAATAGTTTAACATTTTTTTACACATCAAAACAAAATACTCTTAAATTTATTGTATTTCGATTTTTAAATCGTTTAATAACTTTTATTAAATTAAATTTAAAACAATTACATTTGTTAAAAAATGTATCTAATGTATAAGCCAATTGATTGTATAAGTGTTTTGTAGTCTGGAACACGTCCACTAACTGACAGCGTTATTGTTCTTTTCCTGTAGAATCAATTAGTTTCATTGTAACGTATATATATATATATATTAGTAATTGTAAAAAATATAGGTTAAAAAACATCAATTTGGCATTAATTTTAAATTATTTTTTTTAGTGATAAAATTATTGAAATAATTAAAGTTTAAAGCTGTTATTACATAGTAAAATTTACCGGTACCAACTATTCCAGCAGAAAGTTTAAAAAATTAAAAATTATTAGTTCTTATATATATATATATATTTTAAATGACAACAATAATTGGTATAATGTTTGTTTTTGTACATACATATATCGAAAAAAAACAATTTTTAAATTTACCATCGCCTTAATTTATAATGTGGTTTATTTAACATTATAAAATTAAATAAAATGTTTATATGAATATATTTTATAATAATATATTTTATAGTGTGTTTCTCATTGTAGCAGATATAATTTTATTTATTTATTTTTACTATTTTAGATGTTTTACCCTGCAAGCATATTTCAGCAGTTGTGCTGAAAGCATTTACTAAAGTATTTGCCGGTCAAATTACAAATAATAATTAATAATAATAATAATAATTAATAATAATAATAATGTAGCAAGACCAAATGTGGGCTCACGTTCTGTGCCGGAAGTACATTTTGAACTCATGACCATTCAGGTTCAAATCAAACATTGTACCGCTACACCATTTCAGCACAATTAAATAAACATTAATTACAATGATAGAATAAGAAAAAAATAATTATTATATTGTAAGTTGAAATTGCATTTAACTGTAGCAAAAACTTAATTATTTTAATTTAATTTAATTTTTACTACTTTAAATGTCTTACGAAGAATATTTTTAACTAGTGGACATTTTAACAAAACCGAATGTAGGCTTGCATTTAGTGTCTGCAGTACAATTAAACCAATGTTTAGTGCTAACCCGCTTTAACGCCAGACTTTCCTGGAACGATTATAATAATAAACTGTTTTAATATGTTAATTAAAAATTAAAAAAAGCATTTTTTACCTAAATCTTAATATTTATTTACAATAATGTATTTTGCAAATTAAATGAATATAAACAGTAAAAAAAATAAGCACAGTTATTTAAATTCTGCCTAGTTTGAATCAGAAATCATTCAATTATGTCACTCCCAAGCCTGAATAAAGGAGGATGATTTGAGCGCAAGGTTAGCAAAAAGAAGTAATCGCACGTATCTGGATAACAGAGTTACATAAGTGACAGGATTCAGTAAAAGCCGAAACAAAGCTCAATCTTCGATTTGCAGAATCTTCAATGCCAAGGAGACTTTGTTGTTGTTGTTTTGTTGTAATTGTTGTTTTATTGCATTATGCTTATTTTTAAAGCAAAACAGTTTTGTATTATATATATAATAATATAGTAATACGCAGTAAAAACATTACTTATAATGTAAAATAAATAGATCGTGTTTAATGTGCTATATTTTAAAATTAATTTTATTTATAAAGCAAATTTTTTAACAGTAGAACAAAACAAATATTATATTTTTGTTTTTAATAAAATGTTACGTTGTAACAGTGTAAAAAAGTTTAATAATTTTTATAATATAGCTCTATTATTAAATTTTAATCCATAATACAATTTGTTTAGTTATTATAATTTATATAAAAAAAATTAATTTATATATATATATATATACATTCGTTTTAACAAATAATTAAAAATAAAAAAACTACATAAAATAGGAAATACATGTAATAATATTGTAATAAGCATGTAAAAATAAAAATGTTCTAAATAATTAGATAAAAGATTTACAGTAAACATTTAAAAAGAATAAAAATAAAAGAAAACGTAAATAAAATAAACAATATAAAATATACTAAATATCTTGATTTTATTTACCTGTTGGAGATGGTGGCTCTATTATTAAATTTTGATCCACAATACAATTTTTTTAGTAATTATAATTTATATTAAAAAAATATTAATATAATATATATATTCTTTTTCTAAATTTGTCAAATAGATAAATAAATCTTCACACATTTTTTTAATATTTAGTTTACAATATACAAAATTTGATCTTAAGATATAAATAATTAAAACTGTTTCTGTACAGTAATTATTTATAATGAAGCTGGTTACACAGTGTCTTAAATTGTGTACCTTACAATCATTATGGTTTTCATTATATAGATCCTGGCATACTATACATATTTAGTAATCTATACATTACGGTTCGGTTGTGTTATATTTTAGTTAAAAGTGAGTTAATAACATTTGTTAAATATTTAAATAGTTTTTACATTTATAAAAGTAACCAATAAAAGGAGTAAATAAATACAATTGCTGTAAATTATTAGTGCCAATTTTCACACTAGATTCAATGCTTGTACATAATAAAATTATTTTTATGCACTTAATATGTGTTTACTTTCAAATGAGTTTTGGATAACAATTAGTTACAATGAATATTATAATTAAAAAATTAAATGCACATAATCCTGAATAAATGTTTAACAATAAGTTAGTTTTAATCCATTATTTTAAAAATGCAATTTTACTTCAAATTTTTTTTATTATCTATAAATTGTATTTTTAATTGCTCAAAACTCAAAAAAGTTAAAGCAAATATAAATTAATTAAATACTATTTAATTTACTACATATTTAAATTAATTATATTTCTATATGCATACGTTGTTTGGTAAAATGAAAAAAATTGTAAATTTTTATATTTAGTATGCAACAATACAAAAATAATTTGATATAACTTTATGTTTTCTAACATGTAACTCTAGTTGTTTAATGAAATTGTGACAAATAATTAAATTTTAAAAAATGACGGTAATCTATAACTTTATAAAACAATTAAAAAAGTAGATAGTAAATATTTTTAGGATAAATAAAAAAAATAAGGATACAAGATGCAGTTATAAATAATTTTGCTTATAATTCTGTTTAAAATAATTTAAAAATAAATTGAATGTCATATAAAAAGGAATATAAATATGTGCAATACACTATACATGTGGTTCAAAAAATATTTCAAAATTACTATACTTTGAATAAGTCATTATATATAGATATATAGATACATATATATATATATATATATACATATACATATATTATTATTATTATTATTATTATTATTAAGCTTTAATATCTCACTAGAGATACATTCACATAAAAATACATTTTTACCATCAATATAAAAGAAAGTAGTAGTACAAATAATGGGATATATATATATATATGGATATATATATATATATACATATATATATATATATACTTGAAATTAAATCATCATCTAGATTTACATAAATAATATAATTAAAGTTTATTGATTTATTATTTAAAATATAAATTTTGAAAAAATTTTACCAATAGTGCAAAATAAAAATAATCGCTTTTTTATTTCATTAATTAAAAGTAAGTACTTTAATAGTTAATTAAGCAATAATAAAGTATATGCATATAATTGAGTTTATTAAATATATTACAAATACTTAGTAAAATAAATCTGTGTGCATGATATGTGTGATGCATAAAATACAAATATAACAGTTTAATAACATATTAGTATGCAAATTTATTATGAGAAAATCTAAAATAATGTAATTTTTAATATTTTTTATGTTATGTTAAAATGTAATATTTTAAATTTTTATAAAACAACGTAATACATGTTTATTATAAAACACAAAATTGTCATTTGAATAAAACTAACAATTTAAACTGTAGATACATTTTCTAAATAAATTATAATTTGAATAATTGCAAAATTGAAACTTATATTAATAAATGTGTTTTTGAGAAAAAACATATAAATATAATTATTTTTTCCGATTATGAAAGAGGAATAATTTTTAAACATAATTTATTTAACTGCAGTATTATATTTTTAATATTAATTAAAAACTAACAAAAAGCTAGTTTAATACACACTATAATTTAAAAATTATTCTAATGAATAATTAAAGTAGCTTTTATCAGTATGTACATTAAGTTATAATTTATCTTTGTAATAAGCATAGGGCAATAAAACAACAATTACAGTAAAAAACAACACCAACGATGCGATAATAATAATAAATAGATATATGATTGATGCAATAAATTATACAAAATACATTATTAAATATACCTGTTTGATCTTAATAAAATGCATAATAAACAAATGTTAATTTAGTTAACGTTAAGTAAGTAATATAACTTATTTGAATCTACTAAACCCAGTAATAATAGTATTGTAAACTATAAAAATGTAAAATATACTAACAATTATCTAACGTAAGGTGCACAACATATAATATACAACATATTGTATACAACAAAGAGTATATCAACTAAACACAAAACAATTTTGATAAATTAAGAAAACCTAACACACACATACCTCCACTGTCAACCGAACCTTTTTAAACATTGTTTTTAAATGTTTTAAGCATTTAAAAAACCCAAAAAAGGCATACGTTTATATGGTGCAGTACAATGTTTAACATAAACACGCCTTATGTTTTATTAAAAGTAAAGTGTTTTTTGTGCCGGGGTGGTCTAGCGGTACAACGCTCAAATTTGGACCTTGGTAGACATCGGGGTTCTTATCCCACCACTGGCACTAAAATGCGGGCCCACGTTTGATTTCGCTAAATGTCTACTGTTGAAAAATGTTTCTAGTAAAACATTCGAAGCAATAAACATTAACAAAATTAATTTAAACACATTTCATTAAATTATAAAATTTAAAGCAATTAACAATTAATAGTTCTTTCGTTAAATAATAAATAAATAATTACTCTTAATCAAATATGGTTCCTAATAGATATTAGGCAAAAAATTATATTCATAATTGAAATATAGTATTTAGTTGATTGCACAAATATATCTTTAAAATTATATTTAGAGTTATCCCAAAATACATCAATGGTTCAACGTTTATAATTGCACAGTTGAGTTAGCAATGTTGTAATCTTTCAGTAGATTATTTCTTGTTTTTTAATCCTGTATAGAACGGTTTTTATCAAGTATTATTTCTTGAATTATTTACTTATATCTTATGTCAAATTGAGCTATTGCATTGTATTGTGCATTTGACAATGTCAACATGTATACATGTAAACATTTATACATAGTACCTTGTGTTAATTGCACATTGTGTATAGTAATATTATCCATTATAGGTTATGAAGTGTCCATTTCTACTAGCGCCGGTTTGTAAACAATGTGTATAAACGTTCCCTATTCTCAGTAAGTATGAACAAAAACAAGAAACTTAGCATTGTTAAACGTAGAATTATGCCATATGTAGTGTGTTGATTAATAATTTTTAAAAGAATATATTTTTTACCTGAATTAGATTCTACTTTAAAAAAATAAACATATATTTTATAATTTTAAAAAATTAAATGTGATTAAAAGGCATATGTTAAAAATATTTTAGTTATGTCAATCTGCTGGTTGCAATTATTAAACGTAATTTAAAGTGGTTATTAACATTGTATATATAACTATTTTGTACAATGTGCGCAAATTATTTTTTTAATGTATTTTTTTACTTGACTCATGTCTATTAGCCAATATTAAAAAAATATGTTAAATAAAACAAACTTAATAAAATTCATTTTAATAATTTTTTTGATATAAAATTAAATGATATTTGTATTGCAAAAATTTGATAAATAATTAATGTGATCTAAAAAATCAAAATAGACATTTCATAAAGTAGAACTAATGTTGATAGAAATTTAAAACATTTCAATTATAATTCTACGAACGACATTTAATAATGTATTTATGCATTTTTTAATAGAGTATTAATTGATGCAGTAAATATGATATAATTAGATTTACGTGTATAAAGCAGTTTAAAAATATGCATTTATTGCGCAATATTTTGGCTTGTATAAATAAATATTTTTTATTTAATTTAAGTTATTTTGTATTTAATACTAACTACAATAAAAACATTAATTATAGTTTAACACTATTATTTAGTTGTACAATTTTTGAGTACCAATTTACACAGTAAAAATAATATATTGTAAATTATTTATTCATATATTTATAATACTCAAGTATTATATTTATTTAATAGAGTAGGAATATTAATATGCTGCTGTGTCTTTGTTTTCCAGTCTTGCTTTATTTTATGTTTAGGATGTTAATATATTGGGGGTAATAAATAATTATTATTACAAACTCAAGTTGTGATAATCATTAAAAAAATTTAGTAATTAATAGTTTTTAAATTTTAGTAAAATATTTTTGTATTATTTACAATAAAATGTTTTTTCAAAATATTATATGACACAAATTAAAAGTATTTATTAAAATGTAATCTATCTAGTTTTGTAAAATATAAGAAATAATTATTTATTACAATAATTCTACTATATATATAGAGAGAGAAAGAGTATACAATGTATAATTAAATTAATATAGGATCTTTAAAGAAATTTACAATGAATTATTTGTTAAAACATTAAAAGTAAAAAAAAATTTATTCAATAAAACATTGGCGTAACACAGTTGCTACAAATTGAGACTCGTATTTAAGTGTTCAATTATTTAATTTTTTTTTAATAACACCCAATGTAGACTCCTGGTTTGCACAAACTGGATTCTGTTACAATTAACACATCAAAATTAATTAACTTTTATTTGCATTACTTAAGTATATTAGGTACATCAACATTTTACTAAAATAACCCTTAAACATTATTTTAACAATACTAATAATCAAAACAACAAAATTAATTTTAACACTACCAATTTCTTGTTTAGACGATAAAACCACAATTTACACATTTTGACCAGATATTATTTGCTTAAAAATAAATTATATTATAAAATATGTACATATATAAAAAATGAACATCACGCATTTTATAAATTTTGTAGTTTAAAAGACAACAATGGTTTTTTATAATTGCTTTTAAAGACTATAGATGAAAATTAACCAAATTATTAATATAATCATGTGAAATTAATTTTTTTAAAGATAATTAATTTTTTTTAATAAATATATATATAAAAAAGATAAATATAATAAATTATGCAACATAATTTTGTTAAATTTACCAGTTTGAATTGATTGATCTTAAACAAAATATTATGTATAAAATATAATATAATAAATTTATTATTATTATATTTATCTTGTTAAATTAATTTTTTTAAAGATAATTAATTTTTTCTTTATAAACATATGTATAAAAAGATAAATATAATAAATTATACAACATGATTTTGCTAAATTTACCAGTTTGAATTGATTGATCTTAAACAAAATATTATGTATAAAATATATATATAATAAATAAATTATTATTATATTTATTTTCTTCTTTCTTTACAGCTTTTCCATTTTTCTTGAGGGGTCACTGTATTATTATATTTATCAAAACAAGCAATTCCCATAATAACAAAAAGATAATGTACTTTATTTGTAAAATTAAAAATTGAATTTTTGAATAGCTGATTTGAAACATGTCAATTTATTGATTTAAATAAATTGTTGTTAAATCATGTGTGAAAACAAAAAAAATTTTATATTTAAATAAGGTATTTTAAGTTTAAAAAAATAAATAATTCATCACAACAATCACCGGAAAAAAGTGATTATTTAACTAAAACATCTTTAGCAACTGCATAACTTATAGGAAAACGTCACTTTACTTATAAAATATTCCATACTCTATAATAATTAAAAAAGTATAATTATATAAACATAATATTGTAAGAAATAAAAATATTTATAAAATATCAACTGGTGCAAAATTAAAAATGGAGTGAAATGATTAACATAAAATATAACGTTAAATGTCAATAAAAAACAAATTACATGCAACTTTTCAGTTACCAAATAATGAAATACATTATAAAGTTTAATATAATCAATAATCTATGTAATTGTCTTTCTTTTAAACAAACTGATCAAAGCGTTTGGGAATGCTGTCAACAAATTCTTGTTTTATTTTATATTCACTTAAATCCTTAACTTTAGTATGCTTATTGATGTTACACTTTGCACACTAAAAATATGTTAGTAACATTGATATCCGGGCTGTTGGGTGGTAATTAAGTAAAAGAAAGCTTTTTTGATTTTAGCCTACAAAATAAACAATGTAAACTTAGATAAATATGATGTTACCCTATTGGACGTATGACATGGAGCACTGTCCTGGAAAACAGTAGTAACCCTGGTGTAAGTGTGCTGCATTTTACAATGAAAAACAGAAAGTAAAATAAGCGGATGAGCGTAATCTCAAGGTTAAACGAAAATAATAAATTATTTAATTTTTTTTAAATTTTATTAAAAAATTAAAAAATATTTTTAAAATATTTTTTATTTATGCAGATTGGAATAATCACATGTTTATTTTAATAAGCATTATGACATGCCAATTAGGTCAACGTTGAATGTCCATTAAACATCAATTTTAACAAATACTCATTGTTTATTTATATTAAAATTAAGCACACAAAACAATAATAGGCTAATTATTATAAAATTTATGTAACTTCAACTTTTTATCCACGTTTATATAAACGTAGCTCCTAAAATATAATATTTTGGCCGGCTAAGCTTTTTTAGATAAATATTTCTAAGTATATATAAAGGAACTGCTAAGTACTTTACATTATTATCAATCCTTAATATGTACGAAAAAACAATTAGACATAACAAATTAAATTAACTTTAATACTCTTATACATTTTTGAGGGAACTTTTAAAGTCCAGTATATGTGTATATTCATTGTGTTCGGTGACACACGTTTTCATTAATTTCATATTTGTACGCCATATTAAACGATCGGGTTTTATGGCGTTAGATAAGTAAAAAACATAACAAAGTTTTTCGGCTAGTAGACGTGACACAAATATTGATAAGGTCGCTTGATTTTCTGTCAAAGTTATCTCCATTAACCCAACAGCTGCATAGGGTATATATAAATCTATAAATATCTTTTTAATACCTTGGGTGTATGCTCGCACCCACCCACTGTAGCGGAAGCCCAGTTATACCGCTGTACACTTGGTTCCTTCTATTATTAGTATAGGGATGGTCTAAAGGTACAGCGCTTGAATTTGGATCTCGGTGGGTATGGGTTTGAATCCCATCACCGACACTAAAATGCAGGCGCACGTTTGGCTTAACTAAAATGTCTATTGCAGAAAGATGTTTCTCGCAAAACATTCAAAGTAGAAAACATAAAATAAAAAATAAATAGATGCATATGGCCAGTTAACTGGTGTATATACTTGTATATACAAACATAAAAACAATTGCTTAAATAAACGTAGTTCTTTTTCGTTACTCTAGTAAAACACCACAACTCTTAAAAAATTAATATAAACTGGGTGGAGTTAGAATAAAATATATATATATATATATATATATATATAATTTATACAACATGATTTTATCAAATTTACCAGTTTGAATAGACTGATCTTAAATAAAATATGATGTATAAAATATAACAGTACATTATTTAATATAAAAATGGTAATAAATAAATAAATAATTATTATATTTACCAAAACAAATAATTCCAATAGTAACAAAAATAATAATGTGCTTCATTTGTAAAGTTTAAAAATGAATTTGTTAAAATTATTTAATAGTTAACATTAAATATGTCATTTTATCGATTTATAAACATTGTTATTGATTTATGTGACAAAAAGCAAAAATTATTACAAACATTCTCATAACTTGCTTTAAGTTTTCGAAAAATGAATAATAAATAATACCTTCTATTTTTTCTACATACAACTGATTAATTTGTTGGTATATATACGTTATATATATATATATATATATATATATATATATATATATATATATATATGGATTATTACTGTTCTAAATGTTTTACAAAAAACATTTTGAAAGAAGTGGGTATTTTATCAAAGCCATCGGAACCCAAATTTAGTGTCTGTGTTGGTAGTAAAACCTATATTTACCCAAGGTCAAGTGGCGCGCTGTACAGCTAAATTAACAACTTTTTACAAAATGTTTGGATTATGATAGAAACAACATTAAACCTAAAATAATTATTATTGTTTGACAGGTTTTAATAAAATAAATGTAAACAATTCAAAATGTTGACAAATAACATACCGTATTTCATTTTCGTTTAAATAATAATTTTTTTAATATACAGACATCAAAATATTTATATATAAAATTTAGCACTTACATCAATGCAATAGTTTACTAAAATATACATAGTGTTTTAATAATTGTTATTTCATTATTAATTTCACTTTTATATTAAAATTTTGTATTAATTACTAAAACATTTAATAATGAAACACAAGATTATGTAACATTAATGAAAATAAAAATAAAAATAGCTATAATATATTACATATTTTTTAATTGTTAAACATTAAAAAAAATTGACTTTGATAATTATATTTTCTATTCCATTAAGTAAATATTAGTAATTAATAAGTACATGTGTTTATATTGTTAAGTTGTTCCACTTATGCAATGTGTAATATTTACATAATTAAAACCTATTTATTTAAGGAATAAAAATACGTTATATCTTGTAACAAATGACAACATATTAATTAAAATGTATGTATATGAAATTATATTAAAAACATTTTAATTAAATTGTATGTGCTACTTAAATAAAAGCATTGTAGTATGTTTAACTAAGTAAATGCAAAATTCTTTTATTTATGATGATAATTGTTGTATTGTGTTAACATTGATCTTTAACGTAAGTAAACACTTATTATTGTTTAATAAATACATTATATTTATAGTTTTTGTAAAATTATATTAGAATTGCATAATAATTATGTTTTCTCTAGTTGGAGCTCAATTAAATATAAAGTTTTAAAAAAAAAGATTGTTTTAAACTGAAATATTGTAAAATACAAATTTTAGAATAAATTTATGTCATTTATTTATTTAAGTTGCAAACATTATATATATAAATATATAATATTTGAAAATTGTTATACAAAATCCAACAATTACGATAGTTTTATTAAATTATTAACAATTAAAAATTAATAATAATAATATATAAATACAGCTAAAAATGCTTTTTGCAAATATTAAAAACTTATTATGATTGCTTATGTTTTTATACAAATATTACACTATATGCTTTTATTATATTTTTGAAACACTATTTTACTTAAGATAAATTAATAACAATTACCATTATAATTAGCTGTTTTATTTGTTTTAAAAATTACATTAATGATATTGTTTTTTTTATATTGTTTAATATTTTATAGAACATCTAATATAATAGTAATTTACGCAAAATATGTATATATGTTAAAATGGTTTTGTGATTTGGCATATAAGTGTTTTTCATGAGTACGTCTTTAAAAGCAATGCATCTAGTGTTAATAATAAAACTCAAAGTCAAATTTATATTTATTCAGATTTAAATTGCAATCGTGCCAAATAATTTTAAGAGACAGGCGAAGAAACATATCCACCATCTTATTAGTTTTGTTTGTTCAATTTGGTCACACTTTTTGAAACTTTTCCATCCCCAACTTAACAGTGATCACACACTGACACAAAAGGTTATCTGACTGTTATTGGCTCCTTCTTTCGCAACTTTTTCCCTTGATTGGTTTTATCATCTACCATGCCTACAGACAAAAGTTGGTTATTTGGGAAAATAAATGAACATGACTATATTGATTTAAGTTTATAAAGACTGACATTGTTTTTCCAAGTTTAACTTTAACATCAATTTCGGTTTTTCCTTTTTTACCAATGATGTTTCCCAGATAACTAAATAAATTAACAGTATTAATGTTTTGTTTATTAATTTTGATAAAAAAATAATAATTTGATTTTGCGCACATTTTCGTTTTTGAACAGTTGATCCGTAAGTCAACACAAAAACTAATATTACTAAGACGATTTGTCATATTTTACATCAATTCTGGAGTCTCATTAAGTAAAACAATATTTTTTGGAAATTTTAAATACGTTATTTTTTTATGGTTAAATTTAATGCCATAAGGCAAATTATTTATGGATCGAGTCATAATAAAATCAATTACCAGAAAAAACAAAACGGTGACAAAATACATCCTTGACGTACTCTTGTGACAATTTCAAACACAGCAGTGTGACGACTTTTGTTAAAACACAGCAACTTCAATTTAGTATAACAAACGTATTTCAATGGTATTCAGTAAACCTTAACAATTTTCTATAAATATTATTAATGAACACTATCAAAAACGTTTATAAAAGTAATGAAATGGTCTGTAAGTAATTGCTGAAATATTGACCTTGTTTAAAAATGTTACGGAGAATAAGTATTTGCTCACTACACAAAAAAGATTGAGCTTTTTTTCGGCTTTTAATCAATATTATCATCAAGATATGTGCCATTGATTTATTTTTTTGATTTCCGCAATGGCGTCCATTTATTGTTTTGGTAACAAAGTACACTTTATAAGAATGACAAATTGCTAACATTGCGCTTAAGCCTTTTTCTTTTAATCAGGTTTAGAACTGGCTAAACTGAATTATTTCTGGTTCAAACTAGAAAAGAAATAAAATTGAAAATTAAAAAAAAACATTTAATACAAATTGTTCCATTATAAAAATCAATAATAGATAGTATTTAAATAAAAACTTAAATTGAAGAATCACATTGTAAAATATTTTAACTATGCGTAACTTCTGGTTTATAATTGCGCCCATTATAGTTCTAGGTAGTTTAAATCATTTTAATAAAGTTTAATCAAGCTTGAAATTTTTATTTTATGTTTATTCGCACTATCGATGCTGTTAATACAAATGCTTTATCATCCTTTTTTATTAAATATATTATAAAATAATAAACCTGTTAAACATGTTGTTATGTTGACACCTTAATTTAAATTTTTACCAATGGCACTCAATGCAAACTTTGTTTAATTCGGGAAAGGCAGGAATATTTAGAACGCAAAGCATGTGGTAAGTAAATATTTATTTTAAATTGAAAATTATGAAATAAATGCTAACCATTGTTTGGTGTGTATTGCTGTGACCGATTGAAGCAACAAAACATTGATATAAATGCAGGTACACATTAAACTGTACCTCAAAATTGGAATAATTAAGTTTATTGCTCGTACTAGAATTATGCAAGTAAACATTTTTTATTTAAGGAAATACATTACATTATATATTTTATATTGTTGGTATTAATTGTAAAATTATTAATTGTTTTCTTTAATAAATTACATAAAAACAAATTAATAAAATTATTAAAACAAGATTATGTTTAATAAACACGATGTGAGATAATTATATAAACTAAATGTGCTTTATACGAAATCATTTTAACAATTGGATATTTAGTAGAAATTTAAGCGATATTTTGTGTTAATAGTTAAATTTAAATTTTTTTGCAGTAAAATAAAATTTTGGCAATGAAACTATCTACAACCGTGTTTTAACGAAATAGTAGGAATAGTTAAACTGTGGAAGTTAAAACTGGGAAATTATGAGTTTACGTTTTATTGCTGGACTTCAGTTTAATCTTGCTAAATTTTTATTTGCTGTAGGATGTTTTTGATAGAGGATTTAATAAAATAAAATACCAATTTAATGATATTTGTTTTGTAAAGTTTGCATTTTGAGTAATAATTATCAAAATTTAACTTGAAACATTGTACACTCAATTATGCAAATTTCAAAATTTGTAAAAACCATTTTATCGGTTTATTTAGGGAAATGCAGGTAAACTACACTCGTTATGCAAATTTCAAAATTTGTAGAAACATTTTTCTCGGTTTATTTAAATGCATATAAACTACATTTAATTATTAAAACTATATATATATATATATATATATATATATATATATATATATATAAATATATTAATAAAAGATTTATTTTTTATATATATAATATATAAATATGCACTTCTTAATTAGATAACCCACAGACTACAGGTAACGCGAATTTTAGTGTTATGCAGTAAAGTTATTATATTCCTGATGTTTATTTTTAATTATTAACGTTGGCAGTAGGTATTTAAGCGCCGTTGGTAGAATTCAAACACATGTCTACCAACTCCAAGCTGAGTGATGCATCACTAGACAACTCCAACACAAATATTTTATTTTATTTTTAACTAAAAAGAATATTTTAAATAAATTTATTATACATTTTGCAAGTTTTAATGTTTTATTGAAATTATAAAAATTGTTTAATGTTTTAAATTATGAGTGTGTTCTTTTAATTCAAAACTCTCATTGAGTATGTGCATGTATACATTGGCAACGTTTGTGCATGTTGGTATATCAATTAATTTACTCAACATTTTCTGTGGTTTTGCATTAAAACCTTTTTAATAATTTTAATTACTACTTCTTATATATTTTGTAATTGAATCTTGTGTAGGATGTCACTTTTACAATAGTATCTAAAGCCAGTAAATATATATATATATACTAACACGTTCTACCATAATAAAAATCACCAACTATAGGTAATGTACATTTTAGTAAATGTTTGAAACTGTAAAGATATATATATATATATATATATATATATTTATATATATATATATATATATATATGTAAATTTTAGTGTTATGCAGTGAAATAATGTATATATATATATATATATATATATATATATATATATATATATATATACATATATATGTATTTTCTTTGTTTATATTTTATTACTTTCAAGGTTGTTCTGCAACTGAACGTGGGTTCGCATTTATTACTATTACAACAATTACCCAAAAAAGTGTTTGTCTAATTAAAATATCTACATAACGTACAACAAAACGTCATTTCAATTATAAAATATACAATTTTATATAATAATTTTAAAAAGTATAGGTATATATACATATGCCTTGTGAGTAATAAAAAATTACATAAAATATCAACTGGTGCAAAATCAAAAATAGAGTAAATTAATTAACATGTTTTATTACGTCAAATATTAATATAATGTAATCAAATGATTAAGGGCATTAAAAGTTTTAAAACAATCATTAATCTACGTGATTGCATGTTTTTTGAACAACATGATCTAGGCGTTTTGGAATGCTGTTTATGAGAGTGTTGATAAATTCTCGTTTCATCTCATATTAAACAACATATCTACAACCCTCACAACAATTACTACAAAAAAGTGATTATTAAACTAAAACCTCTCTAGCAACTACATAGCATACAAGAGAAACGTCACTTCAATTATAAAATATACAATACTATATAATAATTGAAAAAAACTATAATTATATATACATATATATTGTAAGTAAAAAAATTGTATAAAATATCAACGGGTGCAAAATTGAAAATGGAGTAAAATGATTAACATGATTTATAAAGACAACTATTAATAAAAATACAGATTACATGCAATTTTTTCAGTTACCAAATGATTAAGGACATTACAAAGTTAAAAATTCGATAATCTATGTAATCGTTTTTCTTTGAACAACCTGATCCAGGCGTTTTGGAATGGTATTGATGAGAGTGTTGATATATTCTTGTTTCACCTCATATTGAACAACAAACCGAATGCGTTCATATAAATCTTTAATTTTGGTATGCTTATTGATGTTGCGCTTTAGCATATAGAAAAAATTTTTAATAACTTAATATTCGGGCTGTTAGGTGGCAATTGAGTGAAAGATAGCTTTTTCGATTTTAGCCTCTACTGTCTAAATGTAAATATAAAACAAATATAGTAAACTTAGATAAATATGACGTTACCTTTTCGGACGTATGACATGAAGCATTGTCCTGAAAACAGTAGTAACCCCGTGTAAGTGTGCTGCATTTCATAATGAAAAACATCCTTTATAACTGAAATAAATTTTTCACTATTTAAGGTACCAGATATAATTTTCCATTTGATAGGTTGATTATACTTTATACCAAACCAACACATTACTTGTCGAAGGTGGGCTTTCTTTCTAACAACCGGGAGTGAATATTTTTGAAAACTCGTCCCACAACACTTTGTTTTTAAAGCCAAATGGTTCATCCCGAATCATTGTGTCATCAGCAAAGTATACAGAACGCCAATAACATAAGTGTCGTTCACTCTATAGTTTACAAAAGGCTAATCTGTCATCCTTTTGTTTTTTGGTAATAAATGGCTTAATCTTCGGTGATTGTAGAGTTAAACCAGATTCGATTGCTCTGTTTCTTATGGTAGAATAAGTAAAATTGTTTAAACTATTTTTTTGGTCTCTGAAATATGTTTATTATAATTTTTTTTAACTCTATAATACTTTTTTGGTCATCCGTACTTGTTGTTACACGTTTTCTTCCAACATTATCATAATTTTGTGGTTTTTGACCGTTGATAATCCAATAAATTGTTGAAAGGTTAACTCTATATAAATCTGCTAATCTTTTCGGTACAAACCTTTTATATTTTTAATTTTTTTAATAACACGGTATTTATTTTCGGTAAGATGAAAGCATTTTTTTATCACTATTCTCCATTTCCAAAACAATGCAATCAGAAAGCAGAATTAGCGGATGAGCGGAATCTCAAGGTTAAACGTAAATAATAATTTATTAGATTTGTTTTAAAATTAAGAAAAATTTTTTTAATTATTTTTATTTATATAGATTAGAATAATTAAATGTTTATTTTGATAATTATTATGACATCACAATCAGAGCAGATTTGAATGTGCGTTTAACATCAATTTTAAGAACTAGTTATTGTTCATTTTTAATGAAATTAAGCACACAAAATAATAATGGACTAATTATTATAAAAATTGTGTAATTTTAACTTATTATCCACGTTAATATAGAAGTAGCTTTTAAAATATGCTATTTTGGCCGACTCAGCCTTCTTAAATAAATATTTCTAAGTATATATAAAGGATCTATTAAGCACTAGACATTATTTTTAATTCCCATATTTGTTTTTACGAAAAAACAATTGGACATAAATTAATTTAGATTTAATACCTTTGTAATTTTTTGCGTTAATTGTTGAAATGGGAGTAATGTGTTCACATAAACCCGTAAGTTTAGTATGCTTATTGATGTGATGCTTAAATCCATTTTGGACATATTTCACAAGGTCACTATCCATTCCCATTAAAGTCTGTTTAATTACTATTGTCTGTAATGTGCCCATTCTATTTTGTAACCATTCTTTGTACTATAGCTATGCTATTAATTTAATAGTCATGGCTACATATGAATCATTCACATCTGATGTATATATATACTGTTATATTAGTATAGTGCGTTTTCAAATTATTATCATGCCTCTTCACGCATACTATAATGCACATGCCTTTAAAGGTACGTTAATTTTTGAGTATATTAGATCATGTAATTCAATTTTATTTTATTTTTTGATTGTTTTTCCATAGTGCTAATTGTATTGCATTTCATAATTGTACTTATTTTTGTGTGGTGAAAGCTACATCTACTAAGGTATTTAATACAATAATAATAATAATAATAATAATAATAATAATAATAATAATAATAATAATAATAATAATAATAATAATAATAATAATAATAATAATAATAATAATAATAATAATAATAATAATAATAATAATAATAATAATAATAATAATAATAATAATAATAATAATAATAATAATAATAATAATAATAATAATAATAATAATAATAATAATAATAATAATAATAATAATAATAATAATAATAATAATAATAATAATAATAATAATAATAATAATAATAATAATAATAATAATAATAATAATAATAATAATAATAATAATAATAATAGTGATAATGCCAATAAATATGCTTTATTAAGTCATTTTGTTAAACATTAGTGACACAAATGTTATTACCAACCCTTTAGACAATGTTGTTTCAATGTTACATTAAAAAAGACTTGTTTAATTTGTCAATCGTATATTATTCCTTGCATTCACTTTACACTTCATTTATTATAAGAATGATTAAAATTTATGTTTTTTAAGAAGCAACATTGTACATTTATCAATGTTTCATACTAAACAAAAATTGCATCTTTTTATTCAGCTGGATGACGTGTAATTCTGAATTCAAGGTCTGAAATCAATTTAAAATAAAAACTATTAAACATTATAAATAATTTTTTAAAAATTGGAATACCAAATAGAAATATTAAAAGACATAAACTGTGAAATAATTTTATGTTGTACATTTTTGTTAGTCATAAACGTAAAATATACATAGTATTCAACATTTAAAGATCGTTCTTTGACCAATATTAATACAACTAAAACAAAATGTTTGCTCTACATTGCATTTACCAGTTTACTTGTTGGTGCAATGACAATTGCATTAGTTGTTTAGATAATGGGGTTAAATAGTTCATTCCCAATGACAACAATGCAAGATTAAACGGTAGTAAACTGTTGTGCACTTTCTCCATATTGCGTCATTTCTACAACCCGAGCATTAAATCGATTTCAAAATTTGTGTCACTATTCAAATGTGCAACAGGCTGAATCTGTTTATATTTACACATTGAAATCTAGTTTGTGTGCATAAAAACAGATTTTGTTTAGTGTTAATGTGTGTTTTTGTGTATAATAGTGATTTGTATTAACTTAAAGTTTAATTGTAATCCTTTTTTGTATATATATATATATACCGAAAAATATATATTAAAATTATACAAAACGAATTCATCTCACAGATTATGTTTTCTAATATTTTTATTTAGAAATAATTATAAAGTTTATTTTACTCCGATAATAAATGTATAGATTAAAAGGAAACATACAAGTAAAATAGACGTGTTGAACTAAAATAAATAAATAAATAATTATATAGTAGTTTTTTATTACAAGTATTGTTTATTTTACAAAATAAAAAATAGTTCAGTTTCTTACTAAAAGCAAATATTTTGTCACCTGTGTAAAAAAGTTAAAAAGTAGTAATTGTATATTTCAATTAACAGTTGAAACATATTATTGTGTTGTGTTGTAATTTTTATACAATTTATTTTTAAAAATATGTTACTTACTTAATGAAGCGACTAATTTAGCTATTAAATTAAACAAAAAATTGTTATTTTTAAAATATGGTTTACAAAAAATTGGTTATACATTGTGCCAATACTTAAAGTTTTATATATTTTTCTACACAATTCAAACTTTAAATTTAAGAATCTACTCAACAAATTTTATATATTTCTAATTATTAATTTAAAAACTTTAAATGGTAATTAAGCAAATTTAAAAGTAACGTTTAAAATATGTAAAATGCTTAACAATTTTGTAGAGGTGCTCTTTATAATTTGAAATACATTATATATATATATATATATATATCTATACATTGGATTACATTACTTTTTGTGCATTTAAACTGGTTTTAGTGTGTGAATGTAAAGAAATTTTAGAACAAATTGTGAACTTAAAAAGTGACTAACAATTTCCAAAATAAATTAAAAATTACTTTGGTAATTGGTTAAAAGTAAATGTCGTGATGTGCAGAAATTACGTAAAAGTTTACTATTGCTTGTCGTTTTATAGATACAAAATTTTATTAAATTTCATTTTAATCTAAACTGTAAACTTTTTGTAAATATATACTTAAACTTTATATGTTTGTTGCTAATTGTGTGCTTTGAAAAGTAAGCATGAAGCAACAAGATAAAAATAGAACAAAAAACAATAACAAAATACTGTAACTTAAAAAGAGCATGGAGAAACCAAATAATTCTAAAATAATGCCAACATTTCTGTTTGATGCGATAAAACATTCAATGTAATTCGATCTTCTTAATCAGTTTTTAGTAGTCTACCAATCTTTATACTACCATCGTAAATTGTTTATTTTAAAACAATTGTGCTTGCAATTTGCGCGAAAAACGTATAATTTAACAAAATAATCTTTTATTTGGTACCATAAAACAAATTACTTATAGACTAATTCATAATAAAATCAATTAACAAAAGAGACTAAAACTGTTACAAATTACAAGTTTCACCTACTGCTGTAACAATTATGAACATAAAATTGTTACCTCGGTTTGCATAAACGCAACAACCACAATAATTTTACAACAAAAGTATAATATTTGCATATTTTAACGGTATTCAGTAAAGCTTGTTAATTTTCCACAAAGATTCTCGGTTATTGCTGTCAGAAGCTTTTATTAAATCAATAAAACAGAATGCAAGTAATTTTAAAAATTCTTGACATTGTTCAATAATATTTTCCAATACTTTTTACTCAAAAAAATTATTTTTTAAATAGTAAAAATCATTTAAAATAATAATTTGCATGTTACTTACCAACGGACATCCAAATACTAACTAAATCAGTCATAATGGAAAAAAAGATTATTAAATAGTATTAAAACAGGTTCTTTTAGCTTTTTCAATTAAAAATGAATTATGCATAATTTTAATAACTTATTTACATAATATTTAGTGTTTTTAATTTGTACTTTATAAAATGTTGCATATATATATATATATATATATATAAATGTAATTTCTTACAATTTTCCTTTAATAAGCTGAATACATCCCTATGATCTAGTAAATTAAAAAAATGTTTATATGTTATTATGATAATTAAAAATTATATATATATATAAATGCTAAATAACAGAATTAATTAATATTTATTATTTTTATAGAATAAAACATATACATATTGCATTTAAGTATTTACTTACTAATTTTTGCTTAATAATTAAAAAAACGTTTTAATATGATAGAAAAGTTTATTAAATAATTAAAAATTGAAAAATATAAATTATAATGAGCTTTAAAAAAATAATAATTTTATTTATTTTATAAATTACATTTATACATATTTTGAATTTTATTTATATTACACTGGATTAATAATGTAATAGTAATTTATGCAAAATATTTTATGTTAAACCATTTTCAGAATTTAGAATATAAATGTTTTTAATAAATAACATATTAAAAAATAATGTATCTAGCATTGATAATAAAACTCAAATTCATATTTATTCAAATGCGAATCCAGTTATGTACACATTTTGCTACAAATATTATACGAATTGTTTAATTTAAAAATTGGCATAAAACGTAAATTATTTTATATTTACTAAGTAAAATTTAACAAAACAAGATTATAGTCTTTCAGTAAACGTATGTTTTATTTTTATGCAAATGTTTTTGCATGACACGTTCTTATTACGTATTATTATAATGACTAATATGGTTGTGAGTTTAGATGCTTGAATATACGAAACCTTTAACAAACAACATTTATTATTATTATTATTATTAGTAGTAGTAGTATTGTAATTATTATTATTATTATTATTATTATTATTATTTTTCTTATATAAATATAGATATTGTCAGTTTTAAAAAACAATGTTACGAAAAAAATTAATTTTTAGACATTTAAATATTTAACAGAAAAATAATTAATAATTTAAAAGGCATCAGCTAGAACACAATTCAAAATAAATTGGCTTATTATTGTAGATAATAGTGGAGCAATTGTTGGTATGCAGAGTTTTAATAAATTGCAACTTATTCCATCAGTTCCAAGTAAAGTATTGGCTTTACAATTGTTGATTAATTTTTGAATATTAAAGTTGATAATAGGTGTTGAATGATTTTCAGTTAATTAATTAAATTCTGTTATGTTTAAGTTGCCTAAAGTAAAGTAATCATTTAGTTCTTTAGCATCTATCTTAAATTGATTTATTTTTAATTTACTAAAACGTTTATTAATATTTTTTCAAATAAATTGTTAATTACGGTTTGATAAAAAATATTTATTAGCATTGCTATTAACTTTGTTGATTTCAAATTTAATTTGTTTATTTAAGTATTTTAATTTGGCATATTGACCTGATTTACATGCTAACTCTTTTTGTCATCCCAGCTTTTTAAGATTAAATGAGAAACCATTGTTGTTTGTAATTTCAGCTTTAACTACTAGGCAATATATTGTTAATGTGAGTGTTACAAAGATTAGTAAATAGTACAGTAGAATCATTTAAGCTGAGATTGTTAAAATGTATGTTATTCATGTTTAATAGCGCAAAACTGAGTGATGCCACACTAAAAGTTAATGTATATATAGATAATTTGGAAACTGGTTTTAAGTACTTTGATTGGTAATGCCTTGAATATATTTTTAAAAGTAGACAAATTATAGAGTGGTCTGATGTTCCAAATAGTGCATGTTGTTTTACTGAAAAATAATTAAAAGGATTTCTAAAAGGATAATATAGTTGTGTTTGAAGTCTTGTAGAAAAATTAACTAGGCTTGTGATGTTTATTAGTTTGAACAAGTTGATATTTGCACAACTAAAATTGTAAGCTGTGTTTTTGTTATACATTAATAAAATAATTAACTAGTTGATTATTGAAACAATTAATTTCCGTAATGCATGTTATGTAAACATTTATAATGTCAATATTTTTATAATAAGACATTTTTATATTTGCAATTGACATTTAAACACTTAGTTCCATTTTGTGAATATTTAAATTTTGATTTAGGATTAGTGCAGTATGCATCATTAATATATGTAATAGGGCCAGTTCCAATTTTTTTAGCATAATTTTTGCAAAATCCATTAAGTGCTATAAGTTTATTATCAATATAACTATTTACTCATAATTTTAAAAAATAATATTACACGCCTATATATATATGCAATTTACTTGTTGTTAATTAAAAAGTTATCATATATTGACTAAAAGTTTAATGATAGTAGTAGCAGCAAGGACGTCTCATTAGATAATTTTAATTTTAAAACTTTTTGAAAACCACTGTAATAAAATTTATGTTTATTTTGAAAAATTGTATGCGTCTGTGTAGTACAAAAAGTGTGTAAAATTTAATTGGGACACGGTTTAAAGTAAGGTTTTAAGGATAAAAATGTATACATTAAGTTTTGTATATATATATATATATATATATAAGAGAACAAAATAAAAAAACATAAAGGCATATTAATAAATTAATTTTAATCATACTCTTCACATTAATAATAATGAACAAATTCTGTGTTTTAAATCTTACTGTTTTGATTCTCTACTTGTATTTGAAAATGAATTAAAAAACAACTAAGTATTAAAATTATATATATATATATATATATATATATATATTGTTTATGATATAGCACGTATTTAATAATAAATATCTTATTTTATATGATAAAACTATTTAGTAAAATATTATTTGCAAAAATATGTTTTATTGCAATTCATTAATTAGGATATTTATCTTAGCAATAGTGCATAATTAATTAATTGTATGGAATGTAATATTGTAACAATTGTTACCTGCTTGACCTATTGAAATACAAAACAAAATTATAAATAAGAGGATAAACAAAGAAGCAAACGTATAGACATACTAAGCAGTTAATTTTAATTATAAATATTGCATTAATTATAATAAACGTATTTTGTGTTTGCAATCTTACCATTTTGGGCTGCTACTTATATGTGACAGTAAATTTTAAAACATCTATGTATTTAGATTATATATATTTACTAGTGGTTACTAAGCAAATGCTTAACTGTTATTAATTAATAATTTATTTTATGTATCAACAATATTTGTAGAGAATATTATTTATAAAAATATTTTTTTATTATAATTCGTTAACCCGAACATTTATTTCAGCAATAATTAACTATATACAATGTATTATTGTTTCTATTGTTATCTTTATCTTTACTAATTAAAGTAATAAAACGTTTTTGCTTTACTTTTCACTAACGATTTTTACAAATTACATTGTACAATTTTGAAAACAGGTTCATTTTATTTTTTTGAGTTAAACATTACGCTTTAAAATAAAGAAAACTATATTTCGAGTAGTTCAATTATTATTTATATTTATAACAATGCTTTGTTTAATTACAATTAATAAACGTTAGTTTTTCCTAAAACAAAATATCACATCCTTTATCCTTAAACATAGAAACACCGGTTGATAAAAGTTAACCGAATTACATAAATGTCAAATTCAAATGAAACATTTAAACAACTTATTATTTTTTCTTTTAATTGTAATTTGAAATAGTTGTTTATTAATTTTAACGTATATATATATATATATATATATTACTTTTAGGTTGATATTGTGAAATTATTGTTACATTTACAAAAGAATAATTGCTCAATGGTTAAGGTTTTTGTCCGACATCAGATAAGGCGTGGATTAAAATTCGTGTGTGAAACGTCAAGGGGATTCACTGTTGACAATTCCAAACTAGGTTAAAAACTGTTTTATAGTGCTCGATATTGAACAAAACCAAATAAACTTATTATTTAAGTAAATTCTGACAATTTTGATGTTTTAAAATAATAGTAATAATAATTCACGCTATGAAACACTGTTAAGCACATAAATCAATAACAAAATATAATTGAAAAACAGTATATAACTACCATTTAATAATATTGTTTATACAAATGTTTCACAACAAACAATTTTAAATAATTATACATTGTAATATAAAATGGTGCAATTAAAGCATTAATATGTTTTAAAAAGCAATTGAAAATTATATATATTTACATATTTAACATAAAATTATATTATTTTACATTCTAAACGCATTAAGTAATTTTAATTTATTGTATGTGTATTTTTAATAACATAAAACTAAATAAATTTAAAATAGTGTAAAACATTTTTGTTAATATTATTTTATTGTTTAAAATTGTTTCTATTTAAGGTAGAAAATAATTATCAATAATAAGTATAAAATTTTAAAAATGTTTATTAAATTACCTGCTACACCTGTTTCACCATTAGTTTGAACTGAATTTTAGATTTTCAAATTTAAACATAATTATATTAATTAGTTGATTTTTAAGGGTTTTTATTAAATTTGTCAGATTTACTTATAATATAAATTTAGTTGGTTTCCTTTAACCAGAGGCAATGTCAGCTGTTTCATCCTTATTTGGAATCATCAGCAGTAGATACCTTTTAAGTTTTACACACATGTGAACATGAACCTACGTGTTATCTTGTATCAGGCCAGAGCCTTTAACCATTTATTTACAGGTGGTTAAATCTAAACCTGTTAATTTGTTGTTTATAATATTTCTAATCAATTCTAATTGTTTAGCGTCTTTTTAAATGTTGCTACATCACTACCGGTTTGGTAAATAAATGATTTCTTCCACTAGAACTTTACCATATAAATCCTAGCGTAATGTCATGTTTAATAATTTACATAATAATATTAGCAAGTTCATTTCAAAATTATTAATTTATGTAACATTATAAAAATTTTTACATATTTTTAATCAAATAACGAAATATCGGGTTATTTAAAATTATATTTTACACAATTAATTATTTCAATAATAATGCACACAGAATGTAAATAGAAACTAAATGTATTTTTTTAAATTCACGTCAATCTATATTTACTGCATTTGTTTTAAATTATTTTATAATGATGGTTGTCTGATTTATAAAATTAACAAATATTTATATTCAACAAAACAAAAATTGTCGTGTCGTTAATGCCATACTTTGAAAATTAAAAAACAGAATTATTTTTACGAATAATCATTGCTATAAGTTGACAAAATATTTATTATAACCGATTCTAAATTTATTTAAAAAAAGAAATCAAGAAATGAAAATTAGACATATCTCTAGCTTCTCTAAAAAAACAGCAAAATAGCGCCATTTTCAAAACAACATTGTAAAATTTGACAAAATCTTTGCTATAAACAATTTTGTATGCAAAACATTTAAAGTACAATTACATATTACAACATTTACACACTTTTTTTTAAAACTGCGTTAATTATCTACTTGATAAAATTATTTCTTGTAAATCATTAAGGTAATAATAACAATAATAAAAATCTTAATAATATTAATAATATTAATAATAATAATAATAATATTAATATTATTATTAATAATAACAATAATAATAATAATAATAATAATAATAATAATAATATTGATAATAATAATAATAATATATTAGGTTTATAAAAAAATGAAGGAACAAATTTTATTAGTTTTTTATTTTGGTAAAATAACCAAATTTAATTATCCTAAATGTTACCTGAAACAACGATCCACATAATAATAATAATCCAAACATAGAACATTTTAGTACACATTTTTAGTAATAATATTTCTTAAATGTATAAATGTTGAAATTGTATATATTTGACTGAGCAATTTGCGATTCTATTGATTGTGTTAAAAAACGTGTGTAATTCAATAATAGTTTGCTCATAAATTGTGCACACATCGTTTAATTTGTGTATGTATGTTTCCATGTTGTATAATAAGAAACCATACTCATTAATACTCATTACTACTCATTAATAAATTGTGTTAAACGCTTCCGTTATTTTTGTTTGCTTTTAGAATGTGCATAAAGTTAAAAAATGTCTTGTAAGTATCAACTACATCGCTAAAGAAATTATTATTATTATTATTATTATTGCTTAAATGTTTTACAAATCATTAGTAGATTGACATTTTAGGAAACCCAAATGAAAATCTGCATTTTAGTACTTCCTGTTTAAAAAGAACTGGAGTGCATGAACGGAACTTTTGGGGTTTTTTGAAATAATAAATACTTGTAAAGAAACAATTCCAAAAAAAGTTAATTTAGATAGTCAAAATTATACCCAATTTTATTCATTTATGCTATTAGGTGACATAAAATAAATGTACTACATAAATGTATTATATAGAATCCCGTTTGTTCTATGTTTGTTTATAACATATACAAATATAATTATATTAATATATATTTGAGAAAATAAAAATTTTTATATTAAAATTGTCAGATTCACTTGAATAATAATTTTACTAGGTTTTTAAATAAACCATAAGCACTGTAAAACTGTTTCATTTTTATTTGTAATCATTAGCAGCCTATACCTTTCACGTTTTACCACCCGTAAGGTGCTAGCCTGACACCATATAAATCGTGGGTTCAAGTTTATGTGTGTTTAAAACTTGAAAGGTATGCACTGCTGATAATTCCAAATCAGGATAAAACAGCTGTACAGTGCTCCTGGTTGACTTAAAAACCTAGTAAATCTATTATTAAATTAAATCTGACAATTTTAATATAACAATTCTAAAAGAAATAATCCCTTAAAAACCCATTGATAAAAATAAAATTAATTTTTATTCAATGTAAACTGGTTTGTAATCAAAGGGTAAATAAGGCCATTAGTAATAAAAATAAAATAATTAATTATTGGCGAAATAGTTGCATGTGGTTATGCACTTTGAAATAGTTAATAATTTTTGTGTTCATCTTTTTTTGTGGCCGTTTAGCTTGAAAGACACCTGGCTGTTTTAATATTGTAAACTTGAGGATTTTTATTCTTTACACATATAGGTTTAAAAAAATAATTTTTGATCTGGAACAGAGTTGTTTTTATATTCTAAATATTAATGTTGATAATATTATTACTGTTAAGCAAAATGCCAAAAAAGTGTCAATGTTTTCATAAAATACCATTGTTAAGTATTATTATTGTTATTAAGTTATTCCTATTATTGCATTATTATTATTATTATTATTATTATTATTATTAATGTTATTATTATATTATTATTATTAATATGTTATTATTTTTATTATATGATTACTATAACTATTATTATATTATTACTGTTATTATTACTAGTATTAGTATTACATTATTATTATTATTATTATATAATTATTATTCTTATTATGCTATTATTATTAATATATCATTATTGTTATTTTATAATTATTATTGTGTTATTATTATTATATTATTATTATTATTGTTATATTATTTTTATTATTATATTATCATTATTATTATATTTTTATTATTGTTAAATTATTATTACTGTTATGTTGTTATTATTATTATATTACTATTATTATTATTGTATTATTATTTTTATATTATTATTATTATTATCACAAAACCGTTTTGCTTTAGAAATAAGCATGGGGTAGTTAGTTAACTGTTAGAACAAGAAACACGGGCAAAGTCCCATAATGCAAAACAAACGTAAAACAACAAAATTTTAGATTATCTTATGCAGGTTTTTTGTAGTCTACCAACTTTTCATTTACCATCTTTAATTATATATTCAAAAACCGGTTATGCTGGTCTTTCGGGCGCAAATGTAACAAAATTGTGTTTTTTATCTATTTGTTGTAATATTATTTAGTAAAGTCAGTTTTTTTATTGTTTTATTATTTGAAATATAATAGTACTAGGTAATTTTAAAAATACTTTTAAGACACCGGCAATGAAAATCATCCACATCTTATCAATCTTGTCCGTCTGCTTCCAAGTGTCTCTACTATGTATCGCCGTAAAAGAATATTTAAAGATATATTACACATTCATTTTTCAATTAATTATAAATGTGGCGTATGTGTAGTGTAATTTAACTTTAAAATATTTTTACTCATTATTTAATATAATTATTATTTTAACAACATTTTAATTATTTATATCATAGCAATACGTTTTGCAAATATATGCTTTTTATAATTACTTGAAATAAAGTTTATTTACAGTTTTTTTTAACACATTAATCTATTTGGTTATTCAAATTTTTAATTTTGTTTAATCAATGTTTTATTTACCATAATAACATTTGACAAATATTTAGTTCAAGTTTGATAAAACATTAATCTTGTTTTATTCAATTTTTTAATAAAAATGACTAAACATTTAGTAATTAAAAAAATAGAAAAATTTATTATTTTTGCCACATCAAAATAATGGATGTTTTGTTAATCACGTTATACAATTAAAAAGCTGGTTACTTTAATTACAAACTTGAATAATTAACTGTATTTTTAAGGCACAGTACATTGGTTAAGTTTATACAATAATGTTTTCTCAAGTATGACAAATCATTTTAAAATTTTACATTTTTTTACATACCTATTGTTTTTATAAAATCGACACTATTAATACAACTTACAATATTTTAATGTATATTCATTGTTTATTGTTATTGATTTTCTTTCTTATTAAACACAAATATTTTACAAATTTTGAATAAAATCGTATTATGAAATAAACCATATTAACAACAAATTTTATAATTACATGTATTATGTGAGCATATATATATATATATATTTTGTATATAGAAACTTAAGCTGTTATTTGGACGTTTGCTGTACTATTTTATAAAAACGCTACTTCTACTTTTTAGCTGTACAACTCTTATAGCAAATACCGCCATAAACTAAATCATTTGAGCAACCACAGAACATACAGAACAACGTCATTTGAATTATAAAATATAAAATATTTTATAATAATTAATATATATATATATATATATATTGTAACAAATTTTTACATACAATATTAACTGGCTTATAATTTAAGATTGAGTAAAATTATTGATATAAAATATAAGAAGACATAAACTGTAAAATGAATTTATTTTGTATATTTTTGTAAATTACAAGTTTATTAAATTTAGCACATGTATACAAAAATGGGGAATCCTGATGGCCAGCTGTTAAATAAAATATAACGTCAAAAATTAAAAACAATGCAAAACGTATTTAATTTTTATGGGGTTCCAAATTGTTGTTTGTATAATTTACTACAACATATTAAACAATCAATGTAATGGCTTGTGTTTGTAACTACTTGGCTAAAGTGTTTTATTTTTATTTTTATTTTTTTAAATTTTATGTTTGCTACTTTAAATGTTTGCACGAAAAACATTTTTTAGCAGTGGACAATTAGCGAAGCCAAACGTGGGCCCGCATTTTAGTGCCGGCAATGGCATTCGAACCCATGTCCACCGAGGTCCGAATTTGAGCGCTGTACCGCTAGACTACCCCGGTGTGTATTTGGTTAAAATGCTACTATTCTATTATGTAATCTAAATTTTAAGAAAAAAATTAATTTGGACAAATAAGTTATTGATTTAACAATACTTACACTTGTTTTGGTTTATTATATAAAAAAAAAATTACTAATATGAAAATTATTGTTTTTGTGATCAAGAAACTTTGGTAATTATTATTGCTTTACTAATTTTTATTTTAACTACAATTTTAATGTTGTTGTAATGGTAACATTATTTGAACTTTGTTTCAACGTTCACTCCATTTTGTATTTCAGTGTATTGCATGTTGTTGTAACCATGATTTTGTGAGCATTGTCACGTTCTTTCATTTCATGCTTATGAACAGCATTGGTATGTAAATTTGTATTTTTTATAAAAATACATTAAAGAAAAATATATTAGATTACACAATAGTATCTGTGATTGAGATGAGATGGGAGTGTTTATAAATATCCGTATCAAGTTATATCAGAAAAAATCAGAATTGAGATCCCAGTAAAATTCTATAGTTTAATACTTGCCAGCATTTAAAGCTTAAAAATGTAATATTTTTTTAAACTGAAGGTATTGTAAAACTTAATTCCTTGCCAATCGTGAAAGTTTGAATTCCAATATATTAAATTTAAAGTTTTTTGGAAAACTTGATTTGTTATATTGTTGGAGGTCAATACTTGCCAATTGTTAAAATTACCTTTGAATACCAGCCAACAGTTACAAATATTTTTAACAACACTTCTTTTATATTACGTCATTTACCAAACATTAAATCAATTTTAAAAATTGTTTGAACTGTTAATTACTTTTTACGTTTCGAATATGTTTAAACTTTTTGAACCTGCTTATATACATACGTTGAAACTTATTTTGTGTGCCCAAAAACAGTTTGTCTCTACATTGAACTTAGCTTGGTTTTAATGCCTATGTTTGTGCATGATTTGTAATAAATTTAATGTCAACTGGATAATTTATAACAAATTTATTAGATAAAAAATTAACATAAATTAATACACATTCGATACATTTTGAATAAAGTATATTATTGTTATTATTATTATATTATACAAAATCCTTTTGCTCTAAAAATAAGCATGGAGCAATACAACAACAATTACAGCAAAACAACAACAACAACAACAACAAAGTCTCGTTGGCATTGAAAGTTCTGCAAATCGAAGATTGAGCTTTTTTTCGGATTTCACTCAACTTTATCATCTATGTAACTCTGTCGTCCAGATACGTACAATCACTTATTTGCCATTGGTTGACGAAATAGTAATCTTTTATTGTTTCCGCAGCAGTATAATTTTTTACAGGAGCCAGGTTACTAATCTTGCTGTCAAACCCTTCTCCTTTATCCAAGCTTGGGACTGGTTAGATTGGTCTATTTCTGATCCAAATAAATATACACTTTAATTAAAAAATTAAATGATATAATAAAATTTTGTTGTCATATGAATCAAATATTTTGTCAAAATATTTTTTTAATTAAATTGAATAAAATTTTATAAAAAAACACTTTTTAAAAGCATTTTTACACGTGTTATTGTAATATTTTTTTAAAATAATTTAAATTTCACAATTAGTCACCTGTTTAAATGATATTTGAACAAATTATTTGGTTGCCCAATGCTAAGATTAATGTGACTTTCGTATTCACTTTTAACAAATTAAAATACATATTTATAGTATTTATTTAAAACATCAAATACAATTTTCACTATTATTTTTAAAAATGTTCTATGCATGGATAATATTTATGTTGATTATTGGATCGAGTAATTTTTAAAATTATTTTTTGTTGTTGTCAATATATGTATATATGTCCACATATTAATTAATTATAGTAAAATTTGATTTCAATAATTTTTTTTAATTTTTGAGGTTACAATTTGATTGTTTTTTTTTAAGAAATACATATGTATATACAGCCACTGCAACAAATACCGCAAAAATCTATAAGAAGATTAATCTAAATTAATTTGTTGTGTTCAATTGTTTTATTGAAAAAACAAATATTAAAAATTAAAAGTAATACAAAGTACTCAATAGCTACTTTATTTCTAAGGGACTGCATTTAGAAATACTAATTTTTAAAATGTTGAATTAATGTAAAAAGCATATTTTAAAAGGTACTTTTACTAAAACGGAATTACTAAATGCAATTTACGCATTTTTATAATAAATACACGTTGCTGTTACCATATTATAAAAAATTTAATTTGAAAATATTTTTTAATTACTTTTTTTAATATTTATTTTTAAAATATGTTTTTTATTTAAAAAAATTTCTATTGAGATACGCCTAGTTTTGGATCAGAAATGATTCAATCTAGCCAGTCCCAAGCCTGGATAAAGGAGGAGGGTTTGAGCGTAATGTTAGCAACCTGGCCTATGTAAAAAAATTATACTGCTAGGGAAACAATAAGAGGACGCCATTCCGACAAACAGCGGCAAAGAAGTGATCGCATGTATCTACATGACAGAGTTAAAATACATAAAAACTTTTTGTTGTCTCATGTTCTCTTTGAATTACGAGACTTTGATGTTAATTTTTGCTGTAATTGTTATCTTATTGTCCCATGTTTATTTTTTAAAGCAAAAGGGTTTTGTAATCATAATCATAATCATGCATTTTTTAATTCAAAATCCGATTTTACTTTGTAATTTAGTCTTAAAATATTGCCGGTAATTGGGATTAAAACCATAATTACTTCCGGTTCGTGTTGAGAAATGGATTGTTAGACCACTCACAATTAAACCACACATTTTTTTTTTTCTTTTTTACAAAAATAATTGCAATTATATTTTGGAATTTAGAAATTAATGCAGGTAAGTTGCATCATTTATTACACCTATAAATATTCGCCATTTAATGGTTTTAATATTAATAATGTTTATTTTGTTTCTTGTATAATAAGCCAAAAAAATACAAGCATATTTAAATCGAAAAATTATTTGGATAAATCTGTTTTTTTTAAATTTAGTTTACACCAATATTTTAACCATGAGCATACCAAAACACTTAAGTCAAGTGATTACAAATACAAGCTATTATATTTATTATTAAAAGTATTTTGTAGTAACTTATACATAGACCAATTTAATAACTACAATGACTACCACGAATACATAATAAAAATATATATTACTTTTTCTGTTTGTACAACAAAATAAGATTCAGAAACTGAAGAAAGTAAGTTGCATTATGTAATAAATTTATTAATGCTCATACATTTTATATGTTTAGTTTACATATTATATTACAATTGATTAAGATAGCAGCTAAAATAAACAACTGTTTACTGTTTAAATGTTACAAGAATTGTAATAAATTATATATATTAAAGTAGTAAATATTTATTTATCAACAACTGGTACTAATAATGAAAAAACATTTTTAATGTGTTATTTTTAGATAGCACCCAGAAGACCAAAAATTTTATCTATCAAATAATGTACTTTATCATTTACGAATATGTTTTTAATAAATAGAAACATTTAAAAATGTAGCGTTTTATAAGCATTACAAATATCCTCAGAATTATTCCAACTTTTTTCTAACTTTTGGATTTACGTTTATCAATGAAATGGTTTATTTGATAATTGATACAAATGATTATTGATTTATTTATTTATTTGTTAATACAATTGTTAATACATCAGTAGAGATACATTCAGTATATACATAGATACATAAAACTAACAAAACAAAATAAAACTATAAAGAAAGCAATTAGATAAATTAATCAATTTATGTAATTATTAAGTAACACAAGCTTACCATTATCAATGTATTTGTTTGACCATAATTCTTGATTTAATATAAAAACAAGTGTGTTGACATAAATTTTGGCATTAATTGGTAAACGCAAATCATCATTTTTATCATCATTCAAAGCACGTTGAAATCAACTACAATGATATTTACTTTTATGTTGAAAATGTATTTAGATATATTTTCAAAAACGTATTCCGTACAAAACAACAATTCTACAGTTAGATTTTAATAATTATTATTTATTGCATCCAATAAAAGGAAAATAACTAAGTACATATAAATAAAATTACATGTTTGTATAATTCCCAGATATATATTATTAAATTTTAAAATAATGCCAAATAAAAATGAGTTATATATGCAGTTATGGTAAATGAGAGTAGCGCATAATACTCATTGTAAGATATTTATTTTATTTTATGTTTGCTACTTTGAATGTTTTAAGAGAAACATCTTTTAGTAGTAAACATTTTAGCGAAGCCAAACGTGGGCCCACATTTTAGTGCAGGTAATGGGATTGGAACCCATGTCTACCGAGGTCCGAACTCGAGCGCTGTACCGCTAGACCACCCCAGCATGCAAAAATGTTAAAACCATAAAAAAATTTAAAATTTAAAAAACCTATAATTATTTAGTTTATTCTATTAATATAAATATTCAATGCAAATTAATTTTTTTAAGCTGAAGAAGACGATAGTAGTAAGTTATATATCCATGCATTTATTTGAAACAATTATCCAACATGTGTATTTAATTTTAAACAACTGAAAACAATTGTTTGTAAATAATGTTTAAATAAAGTTTTGTGCTGGTTGTTTTAATTGCTGCCAACTATACATGTGTAAATGATCTAATAATTATAAGCATAATAATAACAACAATATTAACAATACTGGTAGTAAAAGTAATAATAATAATAATAATAGTAATAATAATAATAATAATAATAATAATAATAATAATAATAACAGTAATAATAGTAATAATTGTTATTATAACAAAAAATAAAAATAACAAAAATAATATGAATAAAAAATGTTCATATTAATGACAACTGTAATAATAATAATAATAATACTAAACATAAATATAATAATAATCATTATAATAAATAATAATACTAATGTAAAATAGTAATAATATTAATAACAAAAATAATAATAACAATAGCAACAATCTTAATATTACTTTTTGAAAGCACACAAACATTGAATGTGTTGTGTTTGAACATTTCTTTCAACTTTGTGTTTTTGAGCAATAATTTTACTGTTCGTTAAACATTAAACACTGCTCAATATACAGAAAAACCGACTATCAAAATATTCAATTTTGATTTCACTTTGTTCTAATAATAATTTACCGTTTTTTATTTAAAAAGCAGAAGACACAACACAAGCCATCAAATTATTAATCAACCTAAGATGTAGTTGTTAATTTCTAATTTGTACGTAGAGTGTTCAATTATTGGAATATAAAAAGTACAACAAAAACGTTAGTAGAGTTTACTGTTTAAATGTTTCTCAAAAACATGTTATTTATAAATAGAAGTTTTTTAACAACAGTGTATGTTTTCAAATTTAGATTTACATATTCTGCGTTTTAGTATTTTAAAAAACAGTAACAAAATTACAACAAAGTTAGTGTAAGTACAGCTATTTCAAAAATTAACGCAAAAAATCACAAAAGTATTAAATCTAAATTAATTTGTTATATCCAATTGTTTTTTTTGTAGAAATAAATATCGAGAATTAAAAATAATGTCAAGTACATAATAGTTCCTTTATATATACTTTAAAATATTTATTTAAAAAGACTGAGTCGGCCAAAATAGCATATTTTAAAAGCTACTTCAGTATTAACGTGGATAATAAGTTAAAGTTACATCATTTTTATAATAATTAGCCTATTATTATTATGTGTACTTGATTTCATTAAAAATGAACAATAACTAATCCTTAAAATTAAAGTTAAACGCACATTCACATCTACCCTGATTGTAATGTCATAATAATAATTATCAAAATAACCATTTAATTATTTTAATCTATATAAATAAAAATAATAAAAAAATTTTAAAACTAAATTTTGATAGAAATTTAAAAACAAATCGTATAATTTATTATTTACGTTTAACCTTGATATTCCGCTTATCCGCTAATTTTGCTTTTTGATTGCATCGTTTGTTTTTATCTTAACAAAAATGAATATCGTGTCATTAAAGAATTAAAAAATGAAGAATTTTCATTCAAAAAACTGGCAGATTAATACAGAGTTAATCTTTCAACAATTTATCAGATTATTAACGGTCAAAAACCACGAAATTATAATAATGTTTGAAGAAAACGTGTAACGACTACTGTATATAATTAGAAAATCGGTATAAAATTAAAAAATATAATAAACTTATTTCAAAAACCAAAATAAATAGTTTAAACAATTTTACTTATTCCACAATAAGAAACAGAGCAATTGAATCTGTTTTAATTCTACAATCACTAAAGGTTAAGCCATGTATTACCAAAAAACAAAAGGATGACAGATTAGCTTTTTGTAAACTATGGAGTAAACGACATTTTTCTTATTGGCATTCCGTATACTTTACCGATGAAACAATGATTGGAAACGAATAATTTGGGTACAAAAACAAAGTGTTGTGTGCGTCGAGTTTTTAAAAATATTAACTCGCGGTTGTTAAAAAGAAAGTCCACTCTCGACAAATAATGTGTTAGTTTGGTATTAAGTATAATCAACATATCAAATAGAGAATTATATCTGGTACCTTAAATAGTGAAAAATTTGTTTCAGTTATAAAGGATATTTTCATTATAAAATGCAACACGTTTACACCGGGGTTACTACTGTTTTCAGGACAATGCTCCATGTCATACGTCTAAAAAGGTAACGTCATATGTTCAAACAAAAATAATAGAAGACGGAAACTGTGAGATGAATTCATTTTGTATATTCCCTTCAGTTACAAACATATATATATATATATATATATATATACATAAAATTATATGATGTAATTAACTTAACATTAATAACTAAACATACATACACATACGCAACATGCAATTGTTAAGTCCACACTAAATGTAATAAAATTACAAAATGTTTTTGTGCACATAAAATGAGTTTCAATGTGTGAATGTAAACAGATTCGAACCCATGTCCACCGAGGTCCGAATTCGAGCGTTGTACCGCTGGACCACCGCGGCATGCAACAATGTTAAAACCATTAAAAAAATTTTAATTTAAAAAACCTATAATTATTTAGTTTATTCTATTAATATAAATATTCAATGCAAATTAATTTTTTCGAGTTAAAGATGACGATAGTAGTAAGTTATATATCTATGTACTTATTTGAAACAATTTATCCAACATGTGTATTTAATTTTAAAAAACTGAAAACAATTGTGTTTAAGTGTGTAAATAATGTTTAAATTGAGTTTTGTACTGGTTGTTTTAATTGCTGCCAAGTATACATGTGCAAATTATCTAATAATTATAAGCCAAATTATTAATCAACCTAAGATGTGGTTGTTAATTTCTAATTTGAACGTAGAGTGTTCAATCATTGGAATATAAAAAGTACAACAAAAACGTTATTAGAGCTTCTTGGTTAAATATTTTTAAAAGCATTTTGTTTACAAAAGTTTTAATGTGCCCGCTGTACAAAATAAACATTTAAAACCTTAGTTAACTTTTCTACACTAACGACTTACAGGATGTACCTGTATTTAAAAACAAATGTGCCACTGCAAAAACACATAAACAATTCGTGTTTAAATTATCCACGGATGCCGGGGTGATCTAGCGGTACAGCGCTCGATTTAGACCTGCGTTTACTACTTTAAATGTTTCTTACCAGAAACATTTTTCAGCAATGGACATTTTAGCAAAACCAAACGTGGGTCCGCATATTGGTGCCGGCGATGTCCACCGAGGTCCGAATTCGAGCGTTGTACCGCTAGACCACACCAGCATGCAAAAATGTTAAAACCATATTTTTTTAAAATTTAAATAAACGTATTAAGCTATAATTATCTAGTTTATTCTATTAATAAAAATTTTCAATGCATGTTATTCTTTTCAAGCTGATGATGACGATAGTGGTAAGCAATATATCCATGAACTTATTTAAAACAATTATCCAACATGTGTATCTAAATTTGAACAACTGAAAACAATTATGTTTAAATGTGTAAATAATGTTTAAATTGAGTTTTATGCTGGTCGTTTTAATTGCTGCCGACTATGCATGTGCAAATTATCTAATAAGCATAAGCATAATAATAACAACAATATTAACAATACTAGTAGTAATGGAAATAATAATAATGATAATAATAATAGTAATAATTGCTATTATTACAAAAAATAAAAATAACAAAAACAATATTAATAAAAAATATTAATCCTAACGACAACTACAATAGTAATAATACTAAGCATAAATATAACAATTATGTTTATAATAAATAATACTACTAATATAAAATAGCAATAATATTAATAGCAAAAATAATAATAACAATAGCAACAATCTTATTATTACTTTTTGTAAGCACACAAATATTAGAGTATGTTATGTTTGAACATTTCTTTCCACTTATGTTTTCTAGCAATAGTCTTATTGTTCGTTTAATGAAACAATGCCCAATTTATAGAAAAACCGATTATCAAATCTAAAATATACAATTTTGATTTCATTTTGTTAAAATAAAATTTATTGTTTTCTGTTTAAGAAGTAGATAAAACACCACGTAAGCCAAATTATTAATCAACCTAAAATGTAGTTGTTAATTTCTAATTTGTACGTAGAGTGTTCAATCATTGGAATATAAAAAGTACAACAAAAACGTTATTAGAGCTTTTCGGTTAAATATTTTTAAAAGTATTTTATTTACAAACGTTTCAATGTGCCCGCTGCAGAAGATAAACATTTAAAACCTTAGTTAGTTTTTTACACTAACGACTTATAGAATGTACCTGTATTTAAAAACAAATGTGCTACTATCAAAACACATAAACAATTCGTGTTTAAATTACCCACGGATGCCGGGGTGATCTAGCGGTACAGCGCTCGATTTGGATTTGCGTGGGCACAGGTTTGAATCTGATCACCTACACGTTTGACCTCGCCAAAAATTTGTTTCTGTAAAATATTGAAAGTGATAAATTTTCCTAAATAAACTACGTGCAGAATTGTTTTAATTTGCTTGTAGACAGTGTTGCAATCATTTTCAAGCAAATTAATAAACGTTCTACGGTTGAATTGAAATGTTGAAAAATTTGCAACTAAAATAAGCAATTATAATACATTGCATAGAACAACATTATATTAAAGAGTGTGTTGCCTGATACAGTGTAAATACCTGATACAGTGTAAATAATAATTTTTAATAATAATAAACATTTACAAAATAAATAAATAATGCTCACATAATGATAACAAGTTACTTTGAAATTGTAAAACTTATTGTTTTGATAATAATACAGACAACGTTTTAAGGCAATTTAATATGTACCTATAAAGAATCAATATGAATATTAATACCTTTATAGCAATAGAACACCTAGTGTAAACACGTTAGAATAGAACACATCATATTTACATTTAACAAATATGCTGTTGATTTATTTCAAATTTATGGAGAAATTTCACACATTCAAATTCTAGTTACTGATGATGGTAAGCTAAATTGTTATACATTTATATCCTATATATATATATATATATATATATATATATATATATATATATATATATATATATATATATAGCATTTATAGAATAAGCCAAACGAATTATTGCTTCAAAACATTTGTTAGATGTGCTTTTTATACTACTTACAAATTTATTGGTAGTATGTATATGTACATTATCGTAGTCTGTTAATTTATGTAATTGAAATATCAGCACCCGTGCAAAAGTTTTTCTTTTAAAAGGGAGGTAAGTAAATTGGTAAATGTAATTAGATTACAAACACATTCAACATTTAATTAATATATTCGGTAAAAGTAATTATTCACTAATAAAAAACTACTAGTAAAAAATGTTATATACATAATTTTATTTGTTTTTTTATTGTTTAAATATTTGATAGCATTTGGAGTAGCCAATCGAGAACTATCATTCAGTACAAGCATTGTGACTAGGCGCCTATACAGTTTGGGATTTTATGGGTGTCATGACTCCTATCACTTTGAATCATTTCAAAATTTGTTTGTTATTTTAAAAAGGGGCTTGATTGTTGTTAAAAGTACAGTGGTATTAGAACTATGTGTTTTAAAAGTGTGTTTTATTGTGTTTTAATAAACGGTTATGGGTGTTTTTTCTTATATAATTTATGTACATTTTAAAACATAGATAATAGCATGGATGTAACTTGTGAGTTTAATTATATTAAACAATATATTATACGTTTAAAAAGAAATAAATAATTAAAAATTTGTCTTATTATTGCATTATTTTATTTATTTTGTTTAAAATAAAAACCTGAAATTTGTGTATCTAAATGAGTAGTAAATTTAAAACCAGATCAAATGTTTTAGCATAATTGGGAGCCAAAAAACACAAACGGAAACTAAATAAAAATTAGATTTTAAAATACTTAAATACGGAAAAATACAGGTAAATTGGTATAAACTTGTTTCAAATATATAATACTACTGTTTATATGTTTTGGTCTGAGCTATACACCATCAATACCTATGTAATATTAGATAATAAAATATTATTTTTTATACAATTTAATGAACAATCAAATGTTTAATAATTCACATTAAAAGATTTGTGCTACTTCTTTAACCATTAATAAGCCTAATCATAAATAATTTTTTTAAATAATTTAATTATTAAGTTAATATAATATTTAACATAAAAATACAAATGTTTTATTTATGTTTGATTTTGTTTTTTATCAAGTGGACGATACACCCTCAAGCCGTATGTTTTAAATTGCTATATATGTTACATATATGTAAACTATTATATATCAAAATTTTGAACTATTTTCATATTTTATTTCATTTTACAGTCAGTCTGTAACGCGTTGTGCAAAAAGAAATAAATGTGTTTGCTTATTTATTACACAACAATGATGCACTATAAATTTTAAATTTTAAATGCACTTTCTATTAAAATATAACATTGCTTTCAAATTATAAATAAATAAAAATTAAAAATAAATGTTTTTTTAATTTTTATGTAGTTAAATTTCAACAAAAACCGTGTGTTGTATAAAAACGCTACATGTGACAATAATTGAATTTATTCATTATTTATTACATTGAAGTGATATAACTTAGTAGAAATTTATTGAGCATATAAATACCTTTTCAATATTCATTAAAAAGATAGTAGCATTTAAACTATACAACATAATATTATAAATAGTGAATTTAGAAGTAATGGATACGGTTAAAGAAAACTAAATTTTTAAATTATTAAAATATTTAATTATAGGTTAAACTAAAAAGCAACATATTAAAATAAACTTTAAAATCTAAGTGGACATGACTTGTCATCTGCCAATTATAAGTTGAATTATTACTTGACGAGAATAATTGTTACTAGTGCGTTAAACTCAAAATTGTAACAAAATAAATAGGTTGGAGTCTTATTACCGATAAATCGTTTGTTTGTACTTTGCTTAATATTCAGTTAATAAAAAATGCAATTAAAGCTAAGTATCTATTAAGATAAAATGTTGGATAATAATTAATTGGATAGCACTAAATTTGTTACAAACTATAAATCTCATTAAAATTTAAACCACAATATAGAACTTATGAGTGGTTAATAAAAATAATACTTTTATTAATTCATGAATAAAAATAACACAATGTTATTATAATGTTAAAATTAAAGTAGTTTTAATGACATAAAATTTAAACTTATTTAACTGGTACAATCGTTAAATTTATATAATTGTCTCTAAACAACAGAAATGTTAAAAACATTTTACTTATTCCAAACCAAAACTTGAATTTTTTTTTTAATTAATTTTTTTAATAAAATAATTATTATGCAATACAAAATAATAGCTTTAAACTTAAACGTTTACAAAATATTTTTTAAAGCATTAAATATTACTTTACTGTTAAAACGTTACAGTAGTTGTTACTCATATATTCATTTAGTAAAATATATTACTGATGATGAACCTTAAAACAATAAACTCTTACATATAAAGAAGAATTTAAAAAAATTATTTTAATTATGTAAAATAAAATTTTTTTAATAGTTTTTTTTTATTAAATTAACTAATTGTTACAATAATTACAAATATTCATATTTGTTGCTTCTAATATTTAAAAAGAATCTTTATGCTTTGACATAATTTGTAATCTATTTAAGTGACATTAAAAAAATAATTCATTGATTGCTAAAATTGAGGACAAACGTGACTTTAATTTCAACAAATTAAAATATTTTTAAAATGTACTTATATAGAAAAATAATAATTTTTTTAAAGAATGTTTTATACTTGGCTAATATTTTTAAGTGCTGCTGTATTGGGTAAATCTTTAATGTTTTTGTTTATTAAACTGTATAATATTTTTAATGTATACATTTATATATATATACATTAAACTTTTGTTTCATGTGTTCTATCTGTTCGCCTCAATTTATTGTTTAATTGCTTTACAAACAACATTTTAGTAACAGATAAATATTAAGCACAGCTAAACAGCATTTCTCCATTTAATGTCAGTAATGTAATTAACCTTACAATATTAAAATTACAAGGTTTTTAACTCAACTACATGTGTTTTACATAAAGGTACATTTACTATACAAATTTTATTTTGTAACAAAGTAAAGTATTTTGTGTTAATTATTAACGCTAAATAAATAGTGCAAATTAAATACATTTTGCATTAAAATATGTCATAATTTTAAAGTATCTTCAATTGTTATTATGTAGAACAATTTAATTAATTTTAAACGTTACATAGTAAGAGATTGTATAAAAACTGTATCAATTTTTATTATCACCGAAGTGGTATAGGGTTACAGCGCTTGATTGGAACCTGTGTGGGCACAGGTTCAATACCCATCACTGGCACTAAATGCGAACCTACGTTCGGTTATGCACAAGTGTCTACTAATTAAACATATTCTATATAAGTTAAGTATGTTAACTATTATAAAAGACTGTTTTATTATTAGTGTAATTCCACAATACTTGTAAGAAAGAATTAAATTTTAAAATAATTACATCTAGAGCTGAACTATCAAGTGTTATTACATTTGAAAGCGATAATATAAATTTATAAACATATTATTATTAAAGAATATAAATTAACAACTTTCCAGTGTATGGTTTAATTTTATCTAAAACATCAAAGTAATAAATGTACAAAAATATTTTATAAATTTTTAAAATAAAATGTAAAAATAAATTATTACAAAATTTAAAAACCAATATTTTTAAAACTTTTTGCATAATTAAAAGTAGAATGTTATAAAATACAATTTAGTATAATAATTATATTTTTTAATATCTTATTTAAATATTTGCTTAACTCAAAGTTTAAAAAGTAATTTTATATAAGTAAAACGTTTTATTTTAAGAATTATACACTCTTTTTTTAAAACAAAAATTTTAAACATTTTAAATTTTGCGCAATTAATTATTGAATTTAAAAAAACAATTATTAACTGCGTTTAATACATATTTTTATATTATTTATTTTTATACTATATTATTACTGCTTCGAACATAAAGGAGTACCATTTTTTTCCAATAAACAATTTTCGCAAACATATAAATGCAAAAAATATCATGCATGTACTTACTGAAGCTTTTATCAATTAAAGCTACAGATGTTAAAAGTGATAAGTACTTTTTACATAATCTACACATAAATATACCTTTATTTTGGATTATTAATCGACATATTGTAATGCACTTTGTTAAAAACTAGCTTGTAAAGACAACCTTTTATTGTACAAATATAATCAAATCAAGTTACTTGTTTATACACTTGAAGAAATGGGGCATTTATTAATAAACAATTACATTTTAGGTAATTCAAATTTACAAAATATATGTCAATGTAAGAAAATAATTCGGATTTAAAAAAAATGTTTCTTTAACAGTTGCACCTAAAATTGAACAAGTTGAACTCAACCACATAATAAAATATAAAATTTAAAGCACTGCGTTCAACCTTTTATTTTCGATATATATATATATATATATATATATATATATAGCATGTTTGTAACAAAAGGGAATATACAAAATTAATTTATTTGACGCTTTACTTCTTTTAACATTATATATGTGAATATTAAATTAAGTGGATTTTTTATAAAAGTGCAATAGAATGGTGTTTAAATTCTATATCTATTTGTTTGTCAGTGTGCACTAGCGGTACAACTGCAAAATATTTTTTGTACTCCATTCGAAGTAGTAACAATTATAAAAAATATTCCGTTTAATTTGCCTATTCAACTTTAAGCTTTGTATTAATTTTAAAATGTATATTTTGTCAAATTATAAAAACAATTGTTAGTTTCTATTTACAATTGTAATTGTAATTTAATTAGAAAGGTTTTTAATTTATCTTGTTTTTAGGATTATACTTAGCATTTTTGTCATAATTTGTCGAAGTAGGCTTTTCTTATTGTTGTCTTAATTTTTTAAATGTTTTTTTAATAAACTACGCTATTAACGTTGTATTGTACATTGCGACTCTTCATTAATTTACATTAATACTGGATAAGGTCGAGTTTTTAGTTAAGTAGTCCGAGACTAGTTTGTTCTCCAAACACAGCGAGTGATTGTTTATTTATTTGTCCTTAATGAAAATTAATTAATAACTAATCTATAACAAATTGTAAGCCAAACTAATTGAACTCAATCTTAATTTACATAAATTGATGTGCAGTATGCCAGGACTTATAATGTAAAAGCCATGGTAAGGGAGATGAGTCATTTGCTCATAAACGGTAATAAAGTACATCCGTGGTTCAGTCGTTAAGGCATCGATCTGACACCAGATAAAACTTGCGTTCAATTTTGTATGTGTTAGACTTGAAAGGTATGCACTGCTGACGATTCCAAACAAGAATGAAACTGCAGTGCAATGCTCCCGGTTAAATAAAATCAAGTGCATTTATTATTCAAGTACATCTAAAAATTCTAATCTTTTACTCCTGAAACCCCATTAATAAATTTATTTTAATTAATACATTTGTATGCAATGATTTTAGATAAAAAGCAAATAATAACTTAGCGTACTAATATAATGTAATACGAATGCATCAGCAAATGCATATTTGTACAAAAAGTGGCATTTTACTCTATACAATAAATGTTTGTACAGTGGACATAATAATACATAATGTTGAACATTATTGTTTACATTAATTTAAAAGTTGTTTACAATTTGAATATTCTGTGATAGTGCAATTGAATAAATTATCAATGCAAAAAATTACAACTGTTAACAAATACCAATTTATATTTTGTACAAATCAATTGTTACATTATATATAATATATTATACAAAGCCCTTTTTCTTTAAAAATAAACATGGGACAACAAGATAACAATTACAGCAAAACAACAACAACAACAAAGTCTCGTTGGCATTAAACATTCTGCTGATCGAAGATTGCGCTTCCTTTTGGCTTTTACTCAACCCTGTTATCTGTGTAATTCTGTCCTCTAGATACGTGCAATCAGGGTTTTGCCGTTAGTTGCCGGAATGACGTCCTCTTGATTGTTCCCTTAGCAGTATAAATTTTTTACGGAGGTCAGGTTGCTAGCCTAGCAGTCAAACTCTCCTTATTTATCCAAGCTTGGGACTGTCTAGATTAAATCATTTGTAAAATGTTTTTATTTCTTATTTCAGCTAATGATACCAATCCAGGTAAATTATATTTCAACTTATTTAATTTAACATATATAAAATATTGGTTTTTAAATTAAAATATCAATGTTACAAAGTTAATAAAATTATCTAGTTTATATATATATATATAACGTTGAATAATTTATTTACAATAATCATAATTAGTTAACTATTTAAATTAAATAAATTAAATACAATTTTTAAAATACTTATTGTTATTTAAATCAAAAAACAAAATAGTTTTTAACTATCACATATTACAAAAAATATTTTCAAAACGTTTAAAACTGCTATTAAAACTATTGAGTAGGTAATTAAAAGGAATAACTGGTTTGTACAAAGTTTTTATTAATTTTACAAGTATAAGCCAACAGCAATTGTATAAAAAACATCAACAAAAAATAAAACTGAACTTTTCTTATTAAAAAAGTTAAAATATGTTAATCAAGGAATGATTAAATTGTCATATTTTTATCGAAGTAAATAAAGCAATTCCATTTTTAAAACACTTTTTTAATATTTAATCTGCACTTCAGTTAAATATATAAATCAGAAATCAGAAAATGTACCAAAGGTTAGAATAAGGCATACGTATTATAATTTTCAAAATGCGTTTACTGCTTGTTGCAGATTTATTAAAAAAACGACTTTTTCGTATTCAAATAAGAAAATGGTGCATTTGGAGTTTTATTAAATGAAATTTTGCTTAAATAAGGTCTTCCAGTTGTATCGTGTAAGACACGTTGTCGTACATTTATATTCAACTTGTATATAAAATTTACAGTATTAAATATAGCTCTTGAATATTTATTACATATGTGAAGACTACATACAATTTTATTTATGTAAGATAATTTTAATAATTTATTAGTAATTAAATATTTGAATTAATATTATCTTATTACTAAATTGTTCAAGTTTAAACAGAAAATAAAATTATTATTTAATTAGCTACATTTGGTATAAGAAACAGATCTTGAACAATAAAAGCATATGTTTTTTTAATTATTATTACTATTTTAATTGATTTTAAAAAAACTCAATTGAGAAACTGTTTTAAAATATATTTACAATTAAACACATGCATATTTTCCAATATTTTCTATTTAAAAATGTACATTCAAAACTTTGTTTTTATTTTATCAAACATATTACAGGTTACAATTAATTTATTATAATATTTTAAAGCATTTCTAGTATTTGGTTCCTAATGCACACATTTATGGATTTTACCAATATACTTCTTAGATAACAATGCGATAGTAATATTTGTAAAATACATCCTTATTACTTCTACCAGTATAGTTTAATACTACGGTTTATTAAAATATTTAAATAAAATTGTTTTTTTTAATAAACAAATATATAAGTAAACTATTATAAACTTTATCATGTTCAAGATTTATGTTTTCTCGATGGTATTAAATAATTTTTTAAATCAATTGGAAGAAAACCCACAAATTTATAAATAAAATTTTATAAAATGCGGGTAACTTGTTCGTTTTTCCTACAAATTTCATTTTGTGTGGTTTGTGTTTCATTTAAAAAATAAAAATAAAAACATTAATGTTTTGCACGTTGCAGTTATAATACCATTAAATAGCCATTTATTAATTTATTAATTTCTTTATTTTGAAACTTTGAATGTTTTACGGAAAACATTTTTAGCAGTTGAAATTTTAGCAAAGCCAAACATAGACCTACATTTTAGTGCCGGTGGTGTCATTTGAACCTATTCCCATCCATGTTCAAATCGAGCGCTGTACCACGGCAAGATAATAAATACTTCAAATTACATAAATTTATTTATAGCACAAGTTCCTAAATGACGGGTTTCTTGAACACACAGACTATTAACATTATGACGGTTAAACTCAGCAGCAACACAATCTTGCGCAGCCAATGTCGACAATGAGCGCACGTTCCATGAGTCAACGTTAAGCGAACATTTTGGTTTTAATGGAAAAATCCTAGATTTAATAACCGGTGCATTATTTCCGATTATGATGATGATGATAATGACATAAATTTATTTATAATATTTGTATAACAAAGTAAATCAGGTATATCCATTTAAATATGTTTACTTATTTTTGATCGATGGATTTATCTAAAATGCATGGGGTAACGGAAGATTGGTCCATATAATTGTACATTACATTTTCGACCTTGAAGATCGTGCATATCGAAGACTAAAACTCTATTTAAATTCTGCTAATCCCAGTTATTAGCTTTTTTCTGTAGTATAATAAAATGATTTTTTTTGTTTGTTTAGATTTTTTTATAGAAGCCAGATTGTTAACCTTGTACTCATGTTCTCCTCCTTCCTTAATCAGACTGGGGACCGACTAAAGTAGTTAAAAATTTAAACAATTTTAAATATATATTTAGTTTATTGCATGTAAACCTTTTATTAACGTGTAATATGTTTCAACTTACCGCATATTTATTGTTTCTAGCAGTGAGAGACACAAAAACAGGTAAACCACCTTTTAATTATTTTATGCATTTATTTTTTTATTGTGTTTAAATTATGCAATTTTCAAGATTTAGAAAACATTTTAAAAAATAATCAAAAAATTAAATTTAATTAATTAATTTTGACGAAAATAATTAAATATTATTTGGAGGAACTCAGTGACAATATTTTTTTAGTTAGGCTAACGATTAAAACAAATTAAAATTAAATTTAGAAATTACCGAACACTATAATAAAAACAATTTTTTTAAGTTGTTATGTTCTAATGTGCACAGTTTAGGTTAAAATGAAATCTTAAAAAATAGTTTAAATTCCTGTCAGTTTTATAAGCATTGGTAACAATAATAACACTAGGATGTTAATAATCTTGAAGATTTGAGTAATATGTGTAAAGTCCCAATTTCTATTAATGGTGATATTCCTGATTGTTCTTTACGTGGTGCATTATAAATGAGGTATCCCCAGACATCTAGACTAATAACAGCAGAGTCCGAGTGCACAGCGGTATAACTGGGATTTCTCCACGGCGGGTGGGTGTAAGCATGCACTCAGGATACTTAAAAAATATCTTGAAGTATCTGTATACCATATGTAGCCGTTAAACTAAGGGATATAAATCCCGGCAAAAAACCAGGCGGATTTGTCCATTTTTACAAAAAAATGCAACGTCACAAGAATATCGTTTACCAGTTAAGAAACTTCGTTATTTTTCTACGTTTGTTACGTTTATCAAACCATTGAAGCTAATCTTTGAATATGCTGTAAAAATATGAAAAATAATGAAAAGGTGACTACATCAACAACCAAAAAAAATAAATGAAGAAATAACGTTGACCATTTTATAAATTTTATCTGTTTGTTCCTAATTTTATGCATATACAAAATTTAGAAAACGAACAACAAATTAGTATAAAGGAGATTTCATTTACTAATTAATGATTTATACAAGTCGTTCACATTCCAATCGTTACTTTGTTCGCACATCTAAATTAGTGCAGTACACATAATGGAATGATACAGTTTACTTAATTTAGATACAAAGTTTATTGACATTTAATATTAGAATAAAAAGTAATTGTCACGCATTAGTAAACATACAAATTGTGTACAGAATTCAATTCCAATATACTTATGTAAACAAGTACATATAATTAATATTATCTTATTATGACTATTCTTGAATATTCTACAAGTTAATATTTTTCAGCCACTAAACATTGTAACAAAACCAAACGGGGACCGGTACTGACACTCAAACCTATATCCATTCAAGTTTAAATCCAACACTGTACCACTAGACCCTCCATTTTTTTAATTATGCAAACGTACTACTAAGTCAATTTGGTAGTTTTAAAATACAGTAGTATATTGTTTAAATAAAAATTAATTATTCAGTTCTTTATATTTGAAATTACACTAAGCATTTTTTCCGTTGATAAAAAGTATACATTTGCATAATTTAACGTTTTTACTTAATTTAATATAATTTTTTAATAAAAACTTTTCTGTTTTGAATTGAAATTTATTTAGCTGTAATCGAGGGAACTGGTATGTTTACAATGCTTTTTATTGTTTTGTTAAATGTTCACTAATTTTCTTTTATTTAATTTGTTGTTGGTGTATAAAATATTTTAGAAAAAACATTTTTTAAGAATTAAACATTTATTGCATTTGTAAAAGTAATATATTGTAATATCTTTTAAATATTTAAATAATTTAATAGTAAAAACAATTCGTTTACTTATTTATTTATTTTTTCTACTTTGAATGTTTTACAAAAAAACTTATTTCAACAATAGACATTTTAGAAAAGTCAAACGTGAGTCCGCAGTTAGCGCTAGTGATTGGATTCAAACACATTCTCACCCAGATTCAAACTAAGCGCTGTACCGTTAGATAACCCCGTCAAAACAATTTTTAAAACTATTTAAAACTATTTTCTAAATATATGTTTTGATCTATTTTTTTTTACTAATTGACGCCAAAGTAATCAGTCTCAATTGTTGTTAAAAGGGAAAAAACCAGAACTTCACTTAAAAAAAAATGCCATTTCAATATGGTGCAAAACGAAAATAAAACCGGTACAATTTCGCTGACAAGATGGAATGTAAAATATGTTTAAGTAACATTATAGGGAACAACTTTATTTTAAAACGAAAACAAAATATAAATGAATTTTTTATTTAGGCAATTTCTATATGATTTTAAATCAATGTGTATAATGCATGTTCTTATTTTTGTTGTTTTATTTTTTTATTATTAATTTACAACCATAATATATTTTAGAAGAGATATTTCAGTTTGCTAAACAAATATGTAAGTATTTTATTTATTTTCCTAAAATTGGAAATACAATAATTAAATTTGATTACATTTGAAAGTAATAACAATTTTTTTCTTTTTATTAAGTTAATAATGTGCATGTAACAGGTATGTTTCTTTTATTTAATAAATAATGGGCATTATGTATTAATATTAAAATGTATATATATATATATATATATATATATATATATATATATATATATATATCAAAACCATTTTGATTAACATGAGTGGAGCATAAAACAAATTGCCATTAAATATTCAGCATATCGAAACTTTAACTTTTATTCCGATTTATACCGTACTCCTTTATTAGCAGAATACATCTATTTCTTGTATGCACAACCCCTACAACGAATATGGAAAAAAAGTAATTATTTAACAAAAACATTTATTGGGTCGTTACAAAAATAATAGCCATTTAAAGTACTGGGTTTTAAAACGTCATTTTAATACATAATTTGTAGCTTATTTTGGGTAAATTTTGACTTATATACTAAGTAATGCTCAGTAATAATTTGTAATTTATTTTTAGCCAAAAAATAATTTTGAAGCATACAAAGCCCTCAATGCTCTTATTTGTTTCCAAGAAGCTGTAGTAGATAAAACCGGTTGCAAACCACCCAACTGCCACCATAATCGTTTGCTGATGCAACCTTGGCTTGGGGAAGTGTTTGGGAGACTCATCACGATCAAGCCATTGATCAGATCGTTTACAAGTATTATAAAGGATTCACTTTTCATTACAAGTGACAATTCGGTCAAGAAAGGGGATTATTGGTGCTACACAACAAAGCATTGAGCAGACTTCAAATCTCCTAAGTTTTTGATTCTCAAATATATTTTTTTACTAAAAATAAATTACAAATTATTACATAATAGTTAATCTACAAGTATTATATATATATATATATATATATATATATATATATATATATATATATATATATATATATATATATATATATATATATATATATATATATATATATATATATATATATATATATATATATATATATATATATATATATATATATATATATATATAAATATACATTCTGACTGATAGATAAATTATACAAAATATGAACTGACTCATACTCTACGAATGAGTAAAATTATCAATGTCAAATATTAAAAACAAAGCAAAACGTATTTAATTTTTAGAGTTTCTAAATTGTTTTTTGTATAATTTACTACAAAATATTAAATAATAAATGTGATAGTTGATGTTTTTTTATGCTCTTTGTTAAAATTTTGATACACCATTATATATCTAGATTTTAACAAAAATATTAATTTGGGCAAACATTTTAAAAATTAAATATGCTTAAACTTTATAAAAACCTATTTAAAATAACAAATCTATTTTAATAATTAATTTTTTTAATATAAATTATTTTTTTAAATTTAAATTAACATTTTTATTATGAGATAACAGCAACATTAAATTTTGTGCTGTAAAAACATAAACTTAGAGTATTAAAATATATATTTGATAACAAGTTTAAGCATATAAATTAATTATTTATTATTTATTATAAAAAAGTAAATAGTATTTAGTAATTTCGTTTTAATAAATAAAGTTTTATAATATGCTTTTTACACTACAACCATTAAGTACTTAATATTTATTTTTACAAAAACAAATTAATTTAGATTATTAATTTTATAGATTTTTGCGGTATTTGTTGTAATGGTTGTATATAGTATAATTATTTTAACGTTTTCTTTTTTAATTATTTTTTTACATTTAGTATTACAACTTGGTTCTATAGGTAACTAGTTTGTGATAATATTTTATAATTTTTGTATATTTAATGTTTTTGCAGAAAACGTGTTTTTAATGCAAAAGTTAAACATTTTTAGATATCTCATATAGTTTATACCAAATTATTTTGCTTTCAAGAGAACATTGCATTCATTTTGTGATTAAATTAAAAACGTCTTTTAGTAGATAATTTAGATGGCCTTTCTTGACGCTAACTGTAAAAATAGTTATTGTGTATTCAATAGTTTTTAATATACCTCCATCAATGTACCTGATGTAAAAATTATTTTAAAAGAAACGTAAATATTATTTATTTAATAATGTACCACTAAACAAACATCTGCAGGATTCAGCATTTTAAAAACAAAAACATTGTTAAATTATTTAAGATTGGACAGAAAGTAGTGCCTTCATTTCAACCGTTACAGGTTTTGTACTAAACACACACGTAGAACAATTTTTGTAAATTTTAATTTTAACCACTATCAACAACAAACATGAATTGAAATAGTAAATTGGTAAAATCCTTTAATATTAACAATTAATTGTGTTTACAATTTAAAATATGATTTCCTTTTTAATCAGATTTTTTATTTATCAATATTTAAAAAAATATAGTTGACCATTTAATCGCATTTTGTAAGTTTATTAATATTGTGTATTATTTTTGTTATTATTACTATTATTATTATTATTATTATTGACTTAAATAGTTCAGTAGAAGTAGCTTTTATCACACAAAAAATAGGAACAATTACAAAAATACTATACAATTAGCATCAATTAGAAAATTACATTAAATTACATTACATCGTTTAAAACACTTAATAATTAACGTATATTAAAAAGTCATGTGCATTATGAAATGCGTAAAATGGCACTATTTTATTTAGAAAACGTACTATAGTTAATAGTATACTAATATAACAGTAAACATTAAACATGGGTGATCCTGAGTAATGAAACAATAAAACAACAATAAAATTTAAAATATATTCAATACACAGATGTATATAATACTAGCAGAAAAAACGTTTTCAACTAGTGTAATTTGGACAAGAATAACATTGAGAAAATCGAAACTAAAAGAAAATTAACAAAATAATAGAGCAAATAAAATAATAAAATTAATTATTTAGTTAAACTATTTGTAATTTAATTAGTAAACATAGTAATATATAAATTGCGTACAGAATTAAATTATTATATATATGTATGTAAACAGGTTCACATAATTAATATTATCTCATCATGATTATTATTATTATTTGAATAATTTCCAGAAATATTTTTCAGCTTGTTAACGTTGTAACATAACCAAACGTAGGCTTTATTCAATGCCGGCAGCAACATTTAAACACATATCTACCCAAGTTTAAATTTAGCGCTTTACGTTACACAATTGACACACAAAAATAAAAATACTTTATCTATATTTATTATATTTTCATCAATATGTGCAAATTACATTGTTTTAATTGTTGTTTATTTTATTTTACTACTTTAATGTTTAGTAAGTAGTATCTTTCAGAAATTAATATTTTAGCGAAACTAATGTGACTCACACTTACTCATGAAGGTTAATTGAAGGGATTTTTTAAAAATTGTTTTTGTCAAACAGGTAACAAAAAATTCTATCGGTTAACCTTTGTGAGTAAATGTGAGTCACATTGGTGTTGCTAAATTTCAGTGCATTGTGACTTGAAAGCATGCCAATACAGTTTAGAATTTATAGTTCTCACGACTTCCGCTAGTTTGAATCATTTCAAAATGTGTTTGTTATTTTAAAAAGGGGTTAAATTGTTACTTTGGTATTAGAACTATGCCTTTTAAAATTGTTTTTTTTTAAATTGTATTTTAATAAATCGTTTTTCTTACATCTTTTATGTACATTTTAAAACAGCTGAGGATTTTGTTAAAATGTGTGAGTTTAATTATATTAAACATGTTTTTTTGCATTTAAAATAACGTAAATAATTAGAATTTTAATTTAGCATTGTATTATTATTTTATTTTGTTTAAATCAAAAAACTGGATTTTGTGAAAACTAAGTGAAATGCCTTGTAATAACTAATACATTTAAAACCATGAAAAGATACTGGCATAATTGTGAGCAGAATAACACACTCGCGAGCGAAGTAGAAATTAGATTTTAACATATCTAAACACGGAAATTTACAAATAAATTAGTTTATTTATATTTAGCTAGCATTGTACTATCTATATTGCGGTATTGTGTGATTAAGTTGTACAAACTTAGTCACACATTTAGGATAGTTTCTACCCCCAACCTACAACTGGAAAATGAAAATCGAACTCATGTCCGCCCAGCTTTGAGAACAGCGCTGTACCGCCAGACGGATGTGGCGTTTCAGAATTGTTATGTTATGTATAAACATTTATAAAATTTCAAGTTTTTAGATTTAACCTACGTTAAAAACTTTGTTTAATTTTCAGTGCCCAAATAAGGTGCATATTGTCACACAAACGAAACTTATATTTGTTTGTCAACCTCACAACAGCGTTGCGCTATAAATTCAAATTAATCAATTTAAAATTTTTGACATACTATTTATTAAAGTATTACATTATTTTTTGATTATAAATAAATGTTAATTTTGTAATTGTTTATAATATTTTATTAAATAAATTGTTGTACATTTATTTATTAAAATATTTAAATGCACACTTTACATTATGTCATTAAAATAAAAATAGTATACATTTTCTATTATTTTTTATTTATAAATACAAAAAATGCAATTCATATTTTATATTTAAAAATTATTTAAAAAAATATTATATATTACTTAAAAAAAGTAGGGTTTAACGATTAACCACTGCATCTCAAACTTGGCACAGTGATTACATTAAACAAATCAATTAAAAAAAAATTTTACATTTAATACAGAACAGTTATTTACAATTATTACCGTATATCCTAAATAAAAAACAATTTAAATGTTAGTTACTGTTTATCCAATAATTGCACCATTGGAATCGTTTTTCTCCGAGTATCATAATGTTTCGTTGTTTAGTTTTTAACTTAACCAACGGTTTATGTTCGCACTATAACTGCTTCGTAATGTTTTATTGGAATGTTTAACTGGTTATTATTATTATTATTATTATTATTAGTAGTAGTAGTAGTAGTAGTTTAATCAAAATTTTTTAAATGTATGTGTACTATTTTCTGCAAATTTTGGATAAAATACTTCAGAATTATGTATGATGTACATTTTACTGGAGATTGCAACTATTTTGCAAAATAAGTTACATACGTGTAAAGTTATTATATTCAAATATGTCGGCAATTACAAAGACAAATTTATACTAATGACAATTTGGAAAATAAAAATGTTTATAAAAACGCTTAACAATTTTTTTAAATGCTTCAAAGTAATTTTAAAATGTCCAAAATTACATAATAAACTTGTTAATGCGTTTTCAAGTATGTCTTACTATTTACTAGAGGTTTGACTTATTTAGACTCAAAATAAAAATTGGTAACTAATAAACGGTTCTTCGTACATTATTTTCAGAGACCTTTATATTCTGATATAAAAAGTTGAGTTTAAAAGGATTATATCGGCATGTTGATAGAATCACAATAATGGGGTTAGTAGAAGTGATAAAAAACAGTTAATTT